>QXVX01005220.1:0-13163 GCA_013436065.1 Halocynthia aurantium | reverse complement strand
AAAGCCGTACTTTTCTTCTCGATTCCAGGCAAAGACTTACCTTCCTTCTCGATTCCAGGCCAAGCCGTACCTTCCTTCTCGATTCCAGGCAAAGCCGTACCTTCCTTCTCGCTTTCAGGCCAAGCCGTGACTTTCTTCTCGATTCCAGGCAAAGCCGTACTTTTCTTCTCGAATCCAGGCAAAGGTGATCTTCAGCCATTTTTTTAATATTTGGAGACATTTTGGTTAAAGGGTTTCAAGCATTAAAGGGTTTCCAAGTAACAAACGCACAATTAGTAATTCAAGTTCTGAGATTTGTAGCCTAATTCGAGGACTTGCCGGAACACAGGTTTACAAACAAAACAAGTTTTGCAATAATTCTAACTTTTTGAGAATGCGCTATCGCCCCCCTATTGCCCCATCGGTCGGGGCGGCTTTTTTTTCGCCGCCCCCCCCCCCCCTATATTGTTGTATTTTCGCCCCCAAGGGGGCGATATCGCCCACTTTGAGAACCACTGCTTTAGGCGACTCAGGTCCTTGTCAGCTGGAACATGAAAACCCGTTTAAAATAGAGTTACTTAAAGAAATTGAAGATGTGATTACTTTAACAAGGTGCCATGACGATTTTGAAAACGTAACAACAATACAGGAATATTATTGTCCAGAGCTAATGATAAAATTTGTTAAAAATTGGTTACCGAAAATTTGTCTTTGGACGGAAGTTATGATCGGAAATCTTGGTAAACACGGAAAAAGTGATTCATATATTAAATACGGACAAAAATTCGAAAAGTTGCGAAATAAACCTTACCAAAACATAACCAAAGACAATCGTATGCAAGGGATATTGGAAAAGAGTCAGCATGATTTAAAGAATGTTAGGCTAGGCGGGAAACGCTGTGAAGATTTAAATGAGTTCGCAGTAAAATATGCCAAACTTCACAAAGCGCTCATTCGGGATTTTAACGATAACGCTAGAAAAAAGAAACGAGTAAATGAGGATGTTCCCGACTCGCGTAAATAAGAGATCTCGACATGACGCCTCCGTCGCAAAATCAATCGAAACCGTCGTTAACGTTAAGGCATAAAGCCAGGTACGGAGACGGAAACCTGGATTAAACGAGAAAACAATTCAAATAGTTTGAAGGATCCGACAAAAGGGAAATATACCCAGGGTACGGATAAGAGTTGGGCCCTGCAAGAGTCTATCATTGATATTGTGAACCTTACCGTCGAAATTGTACAATTGACCGGTGAGGAATGTCACACACATATCACTAATTTAACCGAGCGCTTCACTGCAAACAAAATCAACCCACAGCGCTCCTTGCAACGTAAGGATTGGCAAAGACTTTCGACTCATCGATTACGCTATGCACTTATTAAATTTACAATTTCCGGGAGTGGACGGCTTCCAGAGTTGTAACTCTTATGATATAAATTATACGCCAGCAATATATACACCAAATTCGCGTTTTATCCAAGTAGTGTTTGTTCACGGTAATCATTGGGTGACTGTGTCAAATATATTTAACACGGATCCAGATACCGTAAGTGTATACGATAGCGAGTATCACCATTTTTCCCTACTCGATAAATTTGCAATTTCTAAATTATTACGCCCTAATTCAGAAAATATAAAATTAATATTCCCTCCAGTCCAACAACAAACTGTTGATTCTGGTAACTGCGGTTGTTTTTCAATTTTTTTTGCCATGACGCTTTGTTTTGGTGTTAAACCGGAAATTGTGACTTATAACGAGGGGAGTATTCGGTCGGACGTTAAGCGGATGTTGGTAAACAAATCATTTAAACCGTTATTTAGGCTTAAGCCAACTTTACCACGCAGCACTAACACAAAAACAATTTTAGTACCTGTTTATTGTCATTGTAAATTGGGTTGGGATGATTGGGATAAGCCCATAATTACTTGCACTGAATGCAATGACTGGTACCATTATCCTTGTCTACCAATGACTGTGCCCAAAGAATGTAAGATACCAGAAATGCGTTGGGTACGCAACCTTTGTTTGAAGGGGACGGGGAAATAAGAGATAAAACTTAAAATATAACAATAATCAAAAGGTCACGCAAGGCTCGAAATCGTTGTGGTATGACATGCGACGCGATATTTAAAGAAATTGTAACAAGGTTTAAATTTGACGAGGCAATTGTGAGGGCCCACGGGGCCCTACGGGGAAAACATGAACTATCTTCGCGTCAGAGAAGTCATTTCGAGACGTGAATGAACCTATTTTGCGCAAAATTTGAAACGAAACTTTCAGGGATTGTTCTTGACACTATACCAAATATTGTGACGAAGTTTGAGTTTGACACACCAACTGTAAGGGCCCGTGGGGCCCGAAGCAAAAAGCATAAATTTCCGCACCAAATTAGGGTATTTCTCAGACGTAAATTGAAATAGATTCTGGGTGAAATTGGAAAAATAACTTTTAGGAACTGTTGATGACACTCTTAAATATATATTGACGGAGTTTAAGTTCGGCACCACAACCCTGAGGGCCCGTAGGACCCGGAAGAGGCACCATGATTTTTTGGGTTAAAGTAGGATATTTTCGAGACGTAAATTAACATTTATTTTGCGCGATATTGAAAACGAAACTTTCAGGGATTGTTGATAACATCATTAGAAAAGTTTTTGACATGGTTTAAGTTTGACACACTACCTGTGAGGGCCCGTTCTACCCGAAGGGGCGTACATGTATTTTTGGGTCAAAAAACGTTATTTATAAAACCGTAAATTGACATTGATTTCGCGCGAATTTGAGAACGAAACTTTCAGGAATTGTTTATATTATTGTTGGAAATATTGTGACAAAGTTTGAAAGGTGCAACGCAACTGTGTGGTCCTGTGGGGTCTAATATTGGAGTGTCAATATTTTGGGTCAGGAGGTATGATATCGCCAATTCAAGACGTAAATTAACACTTATTTTGCGCGAAATTGAAATTGAAACTTTCAGGGATTGTTTTCAAAAGTAATATAAACATTTCTGACATGGTTTAAGTTTGACACACTAACTGTGTGGGCCCGTGGAGCCCGAGGGGGCGAACCTGAATTTTTGGGGTAACAAAGGATATTTTTGATAGACGAATTACCTTCGATTTTGCTCGAACTGGAAAACGAAACTTTCAGGAATTGTTAATATCATCGTTATAAAGATTTTAATCAAGTTTCAGTTTGACACACCAACTGTGCGGGCCTGTGGGGTCCGGAGGGTGATAGACGATTTTTTGATTTTTTTGGGTAAAAAAATGCCCGGAAATCCGTTGCATCGGGGTCCGATATATTGAGGTTCAACTGTATATTTTTTCATACGAATTTGAAAATTCAAATTTTAATCGCAGAATACTGTATATCCTTTGAGTGCTGCTCGATTTTCATTATCTTAATTTCCCTTTACCAACAAGCAGGTTTCTGGGCCAGAAGGTATACAATATAATTGTATATCACAAATATAAGTTACCAAGCATGTAAGTCAGCAGTCACCGTGTCAAGATTTGATCGAGAATGCCCGAAATTGCACCTGGTAGAATCGTTCGAGTTAGTAATTCAAGAAAAGAAATATTTATTCATGAATGAAAACGAAATTACGAATTAAAAGAAAAAGAAACATAATGAACATTACTCAAAACGAGTCATTTACATGCTGCTTACAACTAGCGATGTACTGACTCATCGGGTCAGTGTAAGTACGCTATGTATTTGTTTTTTGAGTATGAAAAATATTCAAAGACTAACATTTATTTCTGTGATCATTTCTGCTAGAAACATAGCAACAAAACAATTTTAGAATAAAAATCCAATCATAACGAAAATCGATACTGCAAGTGTAAAACACGTATTTTCCAGTGTGCGTTTGCAAGTGTCGTTTCGGTAACGCATACACGGAAATTAGCTACGCTTTTATCTGGCAGTATAACAATAAAGTATCTTGATATAGCGATGTGTACTGGTAGTGGGTGATTCATCATCCACTATATGGGAGCTAAAGATCTTTTTGAAATGTACAGGTGTTGAAATACCACTCCACCAATGAAATGTTAAATTGATACTTACTCAGCATCATTGTTGAATCATAGTATATACTAGTACAGTAACTAGAGTAACTTGCTGATCCTTGCTTGGATTTTTCATCATGTAATAATGATGCCTTGGTACTCTGAAGCATGAACATTGCTCGAGCCGCCTTGAAATGTCATTTACTCTAACATTTGTCACACTTTCGGCAACGAAGAAGCACTAGAGAAAATCATATTGTTATCGTACTACCACAAAATATTATTTATTTGTGGTTAAATTTTACAAACAAATCTTATTATTTACCAGCGTTTGCCAGATGTGAATAAACTATTTCAAAAACTAAAAATATAAATGAGAACAGACATTAGAAGAACCTGGTTTAAAGCTGCAGCAAGATTAGCTCAGATCATATCACTGCTGCGGAATTTTCAGTGCTCTATTCCGTATTACTGGCAACACGAGAGACTAATTTGAGGACAAGCTCGATAAGCTTGGTTGGATTGCTTGCATTTCGACTGCATTCACTATAAACACCATTTGCAGCAATGGTTGATGGGGTGCAAAAAGTATTGCCTATTTTGGTAGAGCTACCCAAAAGAACGGAAAGAATATCGAGGCCTGGAACTATTGCTAGTTTAAACCGCGTATATTTCTAAACCAGCCGAACAGGCGGTCTTGACCGGTCATTCGGTTATTTGGGAAAAGCCTATCGTTGTTGATCACAACTTTTTCAGCATTTACCTACCACTCTCAATTAAAATCCCTGAAATTTTTATTTTCAATATCACGGGTAATTGTGGTCGAATTATGCATTGCGAAGCAATATCAACCTTATTTCGACTGAGAATATACGTATTTCCTCTTTTATGTATATCATCAGGACTACTTAGAACTAATGCTATATAATAATTTGCAAAATCACAAAGAAATGTAGTGCAATCGCTGCTGTACTTATTTTGTGGACGTACAAACACGTGCTACGATGCGTGCTGACAACAGTAACGGTTAGTCACCTTAAGCTGATGAATCAGTAGTTATTAGTAATTATAAAATTAATGCGAAATACAAAGACAAACTAATACTTAGTGGTGAACGCCCTGTGTATTGTATACGTGCGAGCACGTGCTAGCGGATATAGAAAATGATAAATGGATCAAGGAGACAATACTGAAGATAATTATTATTTAAATAATGTAATGGTCAACGTAATGTTTACGTATGAACAAGTGCGAATGCCCATAGGGGAAGGTTAATGAAATACGCATTGTAATTTATTGCTTCTTTGTTGTGATTGGGAGCCAACGTATATGGATGGAGTATATATTACGTGACGTACTTACGGTAAAATATATTAAAATAGTTTTACCACAAACCCTAAAATATAACAGTAATATACCATAACATACGTATATATGCGCAGAGTGGCGATGGTAATAGCTCATGCATTATATTGCCTTTTGTACCATTGAGCCAATCCGAAATATTATCGCACATTATACATGAACTGTTAATCCGATGTTATTCTATCAGCAATATCGTTAAAAATGAGAACGGATGAATTCACTTCTCATTATTTCTAATGGGGATAACTGATTCAGCCGGACGGATTAAGTACGAAGTATGAGGCACCACTGACCACTGTATTGGCAACGATTTTTGAATTTACACAATAACTCGATAAGACAGTTCGCAGTTATGCCGCGGCGACTAGGAACATCGTTTGCAGCGAGGAATATTTATTTTGCTGATGTAGGGATTTAGTTCATGGTTGAAGATGGTATAAATAGCACTGGTGACAAGCGCTTTACAGATTTAAAATAAGGGTTTGTGTTTGGGTTATATAAGTTATATGAATGAATGGAATTACCTGGGTAAAGAAGCATGGTATTGCTGTCATAGGCAATGCAAATGTTGGAATTGTTTCCAAATTGAGGACTGTATCTTATTAAACTAGTCGTCCGTTGTATATTGGGGTAAATTCTAGAGAATTCTCGAGAAGTAATAAATAGAGTAAAGGTTTTCATTGTAGTCATGGAAACAAGTAACAGTACTGTACAGTATTGTCAAAAGATAGTGAATCAGCGAGTAATTCGACTATTACACAATACCAATGGGAAAATCAAGATGCTTAGTGTTTATTAGATAAACTGGCTGATGTTCGGTATTATTAAAATTATCCATGATGTTGATGATGTCTTGAGTTATTTTACCAAAGAAGTTTGCTCAGTTATTGATTCAAAGGACACCGAAATTGTAAATTTTAAACTTAGTATATTACTAACATACCAACAATCAGAGCCCAAACACCCGTGCCGAAGTCGAAGAATACTTACTAGTATGTGTTGCGAATATTATGAAATAGGGCGCTGAAAATCTCTCTGCATGATTAAACGCAATTGACCCCCGCGTCTGTTCCGACCTGTTTAATCAATTAATTTATCCAAAAGTGACAAATGCTGGGAAATAATTTAGATTTTGAAATTCATTTCGAGTCGCATTCAGGATATTAATTTAGATTATTTGTAGGAGATGTTATAGTAATGGATATTACCAGACAATTCTCGGCTCCTGATTACGCGATATTCGGCTGCATGCTCAGTTTTTCTGCCTCCATTGGGATATTTTATGCTATTAGGGACAGAAAATTACGAAATGGTACAGAAGGATATCTCCTAGCAAGCAGGTTAGTCCCGAATATTATCCGATAAGCTTTTTACGATTTTCACACTTCCGCATTATATTCACTAACGGGAAGTACAGTAGTTTAAAAAGTACTTAAAGTCATAGTTGCCAACATTGTTTTATGGGAATTTATAACACTAAGTAAGATGTCTCTTAGCCTACTTAGTTGAAACCTCTCTTACAATGCAGCGGTTGCTTCCCGTACATATATCTTAGTATTTTGGATGACTTCATACCAGAAGTCCAATGACGTATCAGTTCTGTTCCCTGGTCGATACCTGATATTTCTGCTAATGGAAGTGATGAAATTTATGGAAAATATATTTTCAGATCTATGGGTGTTTTTCCTGTTGCTATGTCTCTAACCGTCAGCTTCTTATCTTCTGTTCTCTTGCTTGGATTTGCATCTGATATATACCAATACGGCGCTCATGTTCCGTGGTAGGTACTAGTGAAACCTTGTCAAAACGTTAGTCCAATGGTCAAAATATTGCGGTAAACCGTGGTCTCAATAATATTAATAGAGTGCTGTAAAAAACACATGGTGGTTTATGACCGAAAAATTTCGAAAGGTTGCCATATTATCACCGTGTTACATTCGAATTATTGGATGACTCGTTATCGCTAGGTTTCACATGATGCATTTTGACATCTTGGTTACAATATCCCAAATATCTGATCTTGCATCCAAAATCGCTGATATGTAATGATTCTAAATGGATTTTTGCAATACAGGTTTATGTTCTCCGTAATATTTGTCGCAATATTCGTATCGGAAGTTTTTCTGCCGACTTATTATCGCTTCCGATTATCCAGTATTTATGAGGTAAGTAATAGTAATACCCCGAATAATATGTCACTCACAAATCGATGATGTCTTGTTCGTAACTAGTTTAACACCGTCGTCTCAATGTAGTTTTTCTCTATTATGTTTTTTTTAAGTCAAGGAAAACGAGGATTTCGCTTCAGCCTACTACTACATAATTAAAATCATATAATCAATCTATTTTTTTATGCAGGTCAAACTGTCCTACTATTACCACAAAACACTACCTCTTGGAAATACTATCCTTCCTAAATGTTTTCGTACAAACATATTGTTGCATTTTATTTTTACGTACAACTACTTTACAGTATTTGGAAAAGAGGTTCAGCCCAAGTGTCAAGTATATTGGTACATTTATCTTCATTGGTCAAAATCTTCTGTATTTGGGCGTTAACATCCACGGGCTATCGCTTGCTTTGAGTGAAGGTTCTCCCCTTTACTTGTGTCATGCCAGAGTATATGGAATAATGAATATTCATATAATGCCATGTTTCTTTAACAGTTGCTGATTTCGATTTGTCAGCTGCAATGCTCTCCACTGGCCTAGTGTGCATCATCTACACAACATTGGTAATTACTACTATAAAGTACAGTGCTAACCTAGTATAGAGCAGTCAATCGTTCGATTGCTTCACCACTCATGCAGTTTAGGAAAAAGGGAATATAGTAAATAAACTGTAAACAAAAATACTTGTGACCCAGAAACACATCATAGTTGTTCCATATTAGTTTATGCATCAGTTCTGGCAAAGGGTAATGAACTGTATCATATGCGGGGGCGCCAAATTCAGGTTCTGCACTGGGAGCAATCGAAGCTTGCAACGGTCTTGCATCTGAAATTCAACTAGTCGTGACGAATTGTCAGTAGATAATAACTTTTGTGTGGTTTAGAAAAATAATACTGATATGATATTTAATTATTCCTAGAGATGGAAGATATGTCTGATAAAATGTACTTTATGAATAGTACACATGAATACATTGCCGTAGTTCCATGCTTAGTTTTTGTATCGTATATAATAAGCCCGAAATTCTTTTTAACCAAGAATCAACGTCACCATTTCTCAATGAGGAGCTTTGATGCTTACCCGTAAAAGCTTACCCAGGCAACGCTTTGCTGGTATATTAAGCATATATCATCATATCATATATATAGCACATGATATGATATACATACCTGTAAATGAAATTCGGCACCGTATTACATATACAAAAGTTACCGAAAAAACATTGAGATGGAAAATACAATGTATAATATCTTGTAGCGTTTAACTAACGTATTGTGGTCGCTTACCATAATCTTGCATACCACGATTTTTCTACAAGTCAGGGTGGTCTGAAGGCAGTCTTATGGACCGATGTTCTCCAGGGTATTATCATGTACGCTGGTATGTTAGCAATTATCATTCGTGCTTGCGTTGTTATGGGAGGAGCGGACGTTATTTGGAACAAAGCTACGGAAAGAGGTTACGTACAAATGCCGAGCTTTGAAACAGATCCCAGGATAAGATACACGTTTTGGTCCGTTGTTGTTGGAGGAACTATCTATTGGTTGTCGGTATTTGCATCAAGTCAGTCACAAGTGCAGAGGTACTTGTGCTGTAAAATTGAAAAGAATGCTAAAATGTGAGATTCACTTACTTTACGTAAACAAATCTATTAATGAAGTACAGTGGTAAAATTATGTTTTTCGACTATAAGGGCCGTGTACTTGTGTGCAATTGGAATGATGATATTATTTTTCCTGGCGGGTACGTCAGGAGTGGTGGTATCGGTATTCTACGACGGTTGTGACCCATTGAGTCAAAAATGCATAAAATATGCAGATCAGGTGGGATATGTTGTCGTTACTCACTGTATTTTACGCACTACAAGGCATACCATTCCCTATTATAAGGCGCGTCACGCACATTCTAAAGAAATATTGTTGGTATAAACTTGCCTGTCGCTCGCCGCATCTGGGTCGTCGGACAATCGTTTGACAATTGTCGATAGAACTAATAGTAACAAAAAAATAGTTAATTATTGTTCGAACTTTGATCTGCGATTGCCTTTTTCCGAATTTGAACCGTATAATGCGCATGTACAGTAAAGGGCCTATGGTTGAATAAGAATTAGCAGAAAGTATCGCCTTTCAGATATGGGTGAATAAACAACTTATATGGTTGTGGTAATATATTGTATTAATGCTTTGACGGTTGGAACAGATTTTCATTCATGGATAGATTAATACCCTTATCACTATATATTATATATTATACAGTATTGCTAAATTGATGTCAGAAAGAAAGAAAATTTCTTTAGAATCTCCATGAATTCAACTTCTTATTTTTACAGTGTATTATATTTCAATTTTAGATTCTACCGTACATGATAATGGACTTATTNATTATATTTCAAATATTTCAGTATTTCAAATTTCACAAGTGTGTAATTTCTTTCCATTCCAGAAAGAGCGTACGACAACGATCTGAAAAAGCAATTCCCAACAGCAGTGATTTTTCTGGTATGATTGGGTGTTTTCATCTTTTCTACGGTGGGTATGATGTTTAAATATTCACTTTACTTTTCTTATTGCAGTCGCATAATCCTTCATCCTTTCTTGAATGCGGATCAAAAATATAAAGCCTGCTATCTTGTTGAATTGCAGCTGCATNATTATATCACTGATCACACAAATCAACAGCTTGGTATTCCTGACAAATATTTGGCGTTTCGAATGTGAGACCTAAACTTTATAAAGAATGGGAAATACTGTTCTCCCATAGCGGGTCATTGTGAAGTACACCGGGAAAAATATAGTAATCATTTCCAAAAATTCCATATGTTCAAACATGAGTGTAAATTCTTTACTAACAAAGTACACCAGCAGCAATAGTTCATTCCAGAACTTCTGACATTGTAAAAATTTCAGTACTGTTTCATCGGGTTTGAACGCCATGGTTACTGTTCTCGTTGAAGATTTGATGGTTGTTGTCAATTGTGAAGATGTCACATTATCACCATTAGCAGCATCACCGTGCTCAGATCAATGCAGTGTATCATCTACAATCTATATTCTAAATTGCATGTGATATATATCTCCAACTGCGTTTAACTGAATTCTGTTTAAGTCAGTATTCGAGAGAGCAGCGATCCGTGACGCGGATAACAATAGTTACTAGAATTGTACACAATTATGCAGAACTCCCATTGTTGTTAATTGTAAAGTTGTCACATTATCACTACTTGCATCACCGTGCTTAGTTTACATAAATCAAGTGTATCATCTACATTCTAACTTGCGTGTGTTTGGCAGCAAACTATATATGTGCTACACACAGATACATATCAATTACATGAGCTGAATTTTCAAGTCAACAGCACTGACTCAGTTTCATCAGCACAGGAAGGTCTGTTACTTAATAAAGACTCATCATCTCCAGATGAGGGATGTGGTACAGAAATGTGAGAACCATCAGGAACAGGTAAAACAGCAGACTTGCAAGCAGGATATATAATTTTGGACTCGCTTTTTCAAGAAAATCCTGTGATCTTTGTCATACAAAGTTACAATCAGAAACATGATCACTTTGCTGTCACCATATCATTGGACGCTTTCATTATATTTCAAATATTTCAGTATTTCAAATTTCACAAGTCTGTAATTTCTGTCAGTTCCAGAAAGAGCGTACAACAACGATCTGAAAAAGCAATTTCCAACAGCAGTGATTTTTCTGGTATGATTGGGTGTTTTCATCTCTTCTACGGTAGGTATGACGTTTAAATATTCACATTTCATGCCGAGTCTACGGCATACAGCTAACATAGCGTTAGGTTGCAAAGGTCTAAAATCCACTTGTTCACTTATTCTTTCATGAGTAATTTCAACATCATATTCTGATAAAAGTTGAACATTGCCCTGTTTCATTATTTCAATGTGATTCTCTTTAGAAATTTGATATTAACATACAGCTTCTGTGCTTTGAATTTCACCGGCTTGGATTGTATTATCATCATCCATTTCCACAGTATCTGAAATAGTGTTTTGGAAAACTTTAGTTCCGGGACCTTCAAACTTCTGTTTCTTCCTTTTCGATTTCAATATAACTTGCTGGCGGAGTTATTTCAGAATTTATTTCCAGTGTAATTTTATCAAGACATGTATCATTTTGTATTTTACCATCCTTTCTTTCGGCAGCAATTTGAGTAAAACTCTTTTGCATTACGCTAACGTTCACGCCTCTTACTTCGACATATGCATAGAGTGTATCAAATCACAGCAATGCTGATACACGTTTGTTATTTCTCTTACTATACTTTTCTTATTGCAGTCGCATAATCCTTCATCATTTCTTGAATGCGGATCGAAAATATAAAGCCTGCTGTCTTGTTGAATTGCAACAAATAAAGAACAATGTATTATTATGAAACACGCTGCATGTTCCCAAAGTGCTTTTTCCAATGCGTCTTTCAGCCGTAATACATCGTGAATTCCAATATCATCATTATTATTACTTGCACCGTAATATGAAGGTCCAAAATCGATTTCAAACACCTCATTATACATACTGATAACACTCGTAAGTTTGTTCAACAATATGTGTTCTTCTTTGACTAGATGTAGTTCTTTTAGGTATCCATATAAAGCAGTAACTTTGTAAGTATGTTACCGAGATCAGAAGGTCGTCAAGAAGAAATTCCTCTCATTTTACTCAACAGAATACTTTCTAAGCTATTACAAACACATTGCTTACCAGCACTTCGAACCAGCATTGTCCAAACTTCCTCTAGGGTGCTCTCAAGCTTTAATACGTAATAATACGTTCTACAAAATTCGTTCGTTTTGGTTCCAAAGAATGAATTAATTTCGGTTAATCAATGACGAAAGTGAAAACGTTTAGCTACTTGAAAAATCTACTAAAGATTGATGTTTTTGATTTTGTTGATTGATTTTGTTTAGCACACGATTATCATGTTGTGTTCTCCGGAAAATACTGTCTGGCTCTCGTGCAGCAGCATTATCGCAACGTTCACATGCCATCTCGTATATATTAATCGAACAATTACAATAGAGCACCCGTTATACGGGAGTTCTAATGATTGAAATAATGGAAACAAGAAACGTAAGAAATAGTTCTTTGTATGACAGATTGGAATCATGAGTGTTGTCCAGGACAAGGCAGAGGCACCAGGCAGCCAAGAAATTACTCCCGGTAAGTAATTCTTACATAAATTTATTTATGTCAAAGTCAAGCCTGATTCTAATTATGTGAGGTTCAAACATTCAAATACCATTGTTAACATATTTAATACTATTTTTCAGATAACTTCACAAGTGCTGTACTAGTCAACCTGAATTCTGGGATCATTGGAGACTCGAATGAGTTCATCAAGCAAATCCTGTTTGGTGATTATGGAAAACAAGCAACTGCAACTATTATAGCCAATGTATTGTCAAGATCCGTATGTGTAAATGCAAAACCGGGAACCTCTGTTTCAAAACTCCAATGATTGTTCTATTCAGGGCCTTGTTTTTATGTGGGCTTGATTAAATTTTTTCCCATTGAACAGGATTCACAAGAGTTGTCATCACATAATTTTTCAAGTCATATCCATTGTCTCCCAGCAGAAGGCCACTGATATTCCCAGAC
>QXVX01005219.1:0-57044 GCA_013436065.1 Halocynthia aurantium | reverse complement strand
AAATTAAGAGGCAGCCGATGCAATACTAAACGATACCAATACGGAACGCTAGGACTAACGCTCCCTCTAATAATTCCTTCCACAGAGCGGAAATTTTGATGCCTTTGGCAAATATATATTTCAAATCTAAACTTACTGCCCCTTGTATGAATTTAAACAGTAAAAATATACAGTATTAATATTTATCTACGACATCTACAGGGTTTCATCTTTAAAGAGAAAAGGCAAAATGAAATGAATCTGTTCGAATTTTGATGAAGGAAATGACGGATAGCAACTTAAAGCATTTATTCACCGTTATATTCCACTGCTTCCACTGCAAAATTGTTGAAAATTCGGAATTCCTTTGAATTTACTATAGTAAATTCCTATAGGAAGAAAATTAATACCGTTCTTAAAGTTTATTGCCAACTTTTATAATAATTTTGATTGTCTTTGAAAACTTGTTAAACATGAAATGTACAATTACGTGAATTTATTCATTTATATACGTAAACAGATTTAATATGTTTTTAATAAAGGTTTTTGGTTTCAACCTAATTTGCGTCTACAGAAATTATTTTTACGTTCAATGACAGGAAACTGGACTATAACGGACAAACGGCTATTACGGACAACTGCTCCCCCCTATTAGTCCGTTATATTGAGGATCAACTGTACCATAATTCTTCGAATATTAGACGCCCTCGATTTTGAGCCGCAGAGTAGACAAATTAATATAAGCTGCCCTTAGCCCGTACCGTATGCTAAAAGAATTATAGGACGCTGTCGATTACAAAACGTAGAAAAAGGGATTGGGAAATAAATACAACCGATATTACATGGGAAAGAACAAATCTATGTGATAGATTTAATTTCTATACTTCTTATATTGATTATGATAATGAACGCCAAATCGTAATGGAAAAATGAATTGCAGTGATATTTAAATAAAACAAATCACATCAATAAGAAACTTAAGAAAAAGAATGCTGTAACACTTATTTAAAACACAAACATAACAATTTAGATAATGGATATCAGCCTGATTATTGGCTCTCCATGAAGAGTTTATTCTGGTTGCTGAGCTGAAACTGTTGTTATTGGTACGCCAATGAATAAGCTCACAAAACCACTCAATATCGGCGCCTCATTCAAGGGTAATATAAAACCTTTGGTGGTTATATCATCCGCATCGCGCCTGCCTGACAAAACAATAAATATATGCCTGGTAAATGATTTGCTGTTACGCTTGATGAAGAATTCAAATAATCGAAAACACAAAACGTTCTCAATCAAACCGTGCCGTGCGCGCTTTCAGATATCGCTTGGTGCTTTCATGAACAATGTTTGAAATAATTGTGACCGTCCACCCCAGGGTACTCCAGATGGTGTACCACAATAAGATTTTAGTAGCATCTTGGAACCATCATCTTCCCATCAGTGACTATAGCAGCGCGTTAATGTTGAACAACGCCCAGAACACTTCTGTTCTAAGTACATGATACGATTCTACCAAACGTACTACATCGAAAAGACTGTTTCAACCACCCACCAGTGGTCAAGATGAAATAAACAATGTATCTACCACGACTTTAGACTGATACAGATAGTTGCCCAATCCGATGTATTCCCCGCCTACAATACAGCATACTGCGTGAGTGGTCTGAAATCGAGTCCGTGTGTACAGCGAGTCAAGACTCTTATTCTGGGTCAAACGGGCTGACATAACGTAATAATTGCTACGAATGCTATTGCTCTTATTTTGTTCTCTTGTCTCTTTTATTCGCTTCTCAATGAAAAGTCCTCCGTAATTTTGTTAGTTGATAATAGTTAGGTGGAATCACGGGTATTTGACTAAAATTGCGCAGCATGGTACTACAAGTTGACTGCCTATAGCAGGGGTCGGCAACCTTTTTATGGCAAAGAGCCAAATATTAAATATTTTATCTTGTTTAAAAATTTGAGGAGCCACATGGAAAAAATATCATGGTGCATGATGCATCCAGCATAACTGAAATGATGATTTTGACAATGAGGCAAATGTATACTGAGTTTCAAGAATATCTTTAATGTCTAACTAAAATTTAATTTAATTTACACATATTTGAATAAAACTATTTTGGTAAAATATTTAAGTAGCCAAGAGCCACATGACAAATCTCAAAGAGCCGCGGGTTGCCGACCCCTGGCCTATAGTATACCAACTATCTACATATACCAACGAACTCAACGTATATCATATAATCTGCTTGTATTCAGATTCACTATTTGTTTTGACTGAACAGTTGAGTGTTTGAGGGTAACTTCTAGATTAAGTTCGCTGCAACGTCCAATATTCAATGTTTATCTTTGCGTGGTTAGGAAAAAATTTGATACGGCTCCCAGTCAAAAACCGACTCTACTTTGCAGCAACGTCCAATATTGAGTGTTTATCTGTGCGTAGTTAGGAAGTAATTTGAATACAGCTCCCGGTCGAAAAACAACTCGTTCAGCTTGACAAGTAAACCGTGTTCATGACCGAGGAGAAAGAGCTTAGAACAGCAACCATTTTCTCCACAATACACAATGCAGGTAGACGCTAGTGTTCGAAATATTTTTTTAATTCAATTCTACTATCAATTTAATGTTGCAGATATCTGGTTAATAACAGGTAGAGGGATGATTGAAAATTTCAGCTAGCAATGTAATAATCTGTAAGTGTTAACAGTAGACGGTTACATCAGAGACGATGAGTTAAACTTGCACACGATGTACGGGTTCACAATCAAAGGTTTAGTAAGTTCGGTCTAGACAAGTTATCTATTCCCTATCGGATAAAAGAATGACAAATTACACAAGAGAAAGGTCTGAGAAAGAGCTGAGATTCAGATGAGAAAAACCGTACATCAAGTTCTGGAAATCCTGGCGGTCCTGAGCATCATTAACAATAAAAAAGAATTTTTCTCGGCTGATAGATGACTAATAATACAATAAATGGCCGAAATACAGTGATCCTATTGAAATTCCCGTGATAGTCAATGTATGAGGTATAGGATAACTGTAATATGATACACACATACCAATATTAGCATACCCTTACAATACATGAGGAAGTGAATGTCGTCGCTGAAAATAGTGCCCGTATAACAGCTTGGACCAGGATATTGCGTTGCTGTTTAATATGCTATTCGTCAGCCTGTGCTTACTATCCTAACAGCTCTCTTAGAAGTATAAGGAGATTTTACTGAATTGTATAGTAGAATTCATTTGTATTTTTGTGGAAGTAACAGGAAGGTGTTATACAACTAATAATCAAGGAATGGATTTTTATGAAAAACAGGCTAACTCAGCAACGACATATTACCGCTAATACCTTGACAACACTAAAATAAGTTGAAATACAACAGAACAGTAATTTGAACAAACCTTTCCTTACGCTAGTTACGATATTGTCATCGGTATACCGTCCATACAAAGCCAAATGGAAAATTTTATCTGCAAGATACACTCGATTCTTTACTGAAGTATCTCCTCCTCAGTTTTTTGGGATACAAATTACCAAAGACATTGTTAGAGGGGTACACAGTACTGTCACAACCGACCTCCGTTAATTTTAGGCCATGTCAGTGCGTAATAACGAATATAGTAAATAGAATAATAGTTACATGTACGTAGTGCGCAGAAATTTGGCATGGCTTGCAGTTGAGAACCAGTGAAGGATGATTCAAAATCCTAGCCAGCGATGTACAAATTATGTGTGAACAAGTTCTGATAGGATTAAGTCATCATCAATTTGTGGCCAGATATCATTAATTCATAACCAGACATTTGACTATTTGATGCTCGAAGCCTCTCTGGATTTACTACACAATAAGATATTATGTGTCCATCTCTACGCGTCTCTAGTGTGCAAAAATTGAACAAGGCTATAATTTAGGGATCATCTCGTTCTGCTTAGCCAGTAAACCGTAATAATAACCAAACCAACGAAAAGATCTCGTTCTGCTTGGCAAGGAATTAGTGATCAGGAAATAATAGAAAATGTTTGAAATGCTACAGACCAACGCATTGCAATACTCAATGCAGCGAGAGGTTAGCATTGGAATTATTTTTGTGTGAAGCGTTACTAACAATGTAGTGTTAAAAATATGCGAGTATAAATGAAGAAAGATGATTGTGTTTGAAGTACAAATGGCTACAATGTGATAGAAGATAAGATAATAAAGCATTTTTCTGTGAAGCATTTAATCAAGTGATAATGGTATTTTACTGATTTAGAATTTATTTGTAATTGGAAAATATGAAGATATTTGGTCGAACGGTGAATACAGTGGCACGCCTACTGATTATGTTTCTTCTAACAATAAATTGTGTAGCAATTGTATGGAAAATTTGGTATACACCGAGTCTTCATCAAAAGGTTATTTATGGAGAACAGGGCAACACGACAAAAGAATTCGAAAGACATGTCGCCGCAGACCCTCTCGAAAACAGTGAAATGAGTCGAAATACAACAAGAAATCAACAATTACAACAAACCTTTCCTTACGCCAGTTACGATATTGTCATCGGTATACCTTCCATACAAAGACCGGATGGCAAATTCTATCTACAAGATACACTCGATTCTTTACTGAAGTATAAAGACTCCTCTTACAACTGTGCTATCCTGGTATACCTAGCTGATACTAACATATCGGTGAGAGAAAAAATGAGATCAAAAATAAAGAAACAATTTCCAAATGAAGTCGGATCAGGCTTGATTATGGTAGTACATTATTGATTGAATAAAAACACTCGTAATTTAGTTATTATTAAGAGGGTGATTAGAATGACAGAATACTATTTTACAGATTATAACTCCTCCTGATAATCTGTATCCTGATTGGGATAAACTACGAATTACATTCGGTGATCCACCTCATCAAGTAAAATGGAGATCTAAACTATGCCTTGATCATGCTTATCTCCTAGAATATGCACGAAAAATGAATGGAAAATATTATCTTATGTTGGAAGATGATGTACCAGGATTAAAAGGTTATATGAAGACCATGATGGAGGTAGGTGATTTCCTAATTGGATTGTGAGTAAATATCGAGCACAATCATTCGTCTAATCATAGGTTTTCGCAATACTTATGAAAGCCCTATTATTAATTGTCAGAATATGAAAGGCCTATTACTGATAGTCAAAATATACAATCTAAAGCTAATTGAATAGTGAGATGTGAATATGGACTTACCTACTACCTCAGTGCTAAAATTTTAGAAAAAGTAGATAATTTATTTTTCAAATTCTAGTTTGAATTTCCAAATCACAACCATGACTTAAAAAGTAATTTTGTTTTCCAGCACGCGGCATCTGTATCAGAAGACGTGATCTATCTCTCTTATTACCCAGATGGTTCTAAGGGAAAACTTTTCCCTAACAATATCCTAAAAACCCTTGCTGCTTATATTCGACTGTTCTTTAACGATAAGCCTGTTGATTGGCTGATATACGATTTCTTGCGTAATCGTATTTGCCAATATCCGGACACAAATTGCGGTCAGGATATTAAAAAGATCGCCGTAGATTTTCCAACGAATCTGTTTCGTCACACGGGCAAGTAAGTAATCTGTAGTAATTGTATGAATCCATATATTAAAAGTGAATTTGTATTTGTGCGTTTGCCGTTTATACAGGGTTTCAACTTTGAAGAAGAACAACGATTTGAATCTTGATCAAGGGAATGACGACTAAATTAGTTGTTCTTGGATTCCATTCATTCTGATGCCTACTGCGCAAGGTTTCGAATCGTACATATGTCATATAATCTGCATACATCAGATTAGATTCAGATCACTGTAGTCTGTTTATCTGATAATAGATAATAAATTTTACTATAATTACAGAGTACCGTGTTTGGGGGGTGGTTGAAAAAAAATGGCGAAAGGGATTTTCATATCCTGATTCACGTCTACAAAAAATTTCCGTGGAAATTATAAACGAAACTGGAGCTCAAACCAGTTACGGTATATTCAGATTAAACCAGAGCATATCTATGTAATAGATTTAGTTACGATAATTTTATTAAGTAAGCAGTATAGTGATTATAATACTGAATGCAAAAAAGTAAAAAAGATAATAGATGGCAATAAAACGACTTCGTGATGACGACTTTGACGATGATGACGATAATAATGACGACGACAAAAAGCATTTGGAATCATAATAGAAAAATGAATGGACAGTGAAAATTACGCATAAGAAATCACATCCATACGAAAATTGACGAAAAGAATGATGCAACACATGTATAACAGAGACACGTTTTCCGCTTTGCTTCACTCGCATTCAAACAAAACAATCTGGATAATAATTATCATCCTGATCACTGGGTCTCACTGATAGGTCTTTCCGGATTTCTGAGTTGAAACTGTTGCCAATGGTCCGTCAACAAATAAGCTCACAAAATTACTTAACGTCTAAAGTGAAGCGCCTCGATCGGAGGTGGTCTAAATCCCTCCTCACTTCCAGTCCCTTTTGTTTCAGGCCCAGTACCGCCTTCTTCATCAGGTCCTTTGAGCCCTCCTGGTCCTTCAATGAAAAAAAATGAGTATTGCGTAATGAGTCTAGGAGGGTGGAAAATTCATATCGTATATTCGAAGCCATTACCCTTAGATGCCGTTTGGGATGATACTCTACCGGACAGGCAAGTAGACGGGTCGCAATAGCCTGGTGATCCAACTGAGCCCTGTGGTCCAGGGAAACCGTGAGGACCAGCATGGCCAGGCTCACCGCGATCGCCATCTCGACCGTCCTTGCCGTAACCAGGTGCTCCTTGACGTCCTAGTAGGGTAAAACATTCATTACGAATTTTTGAAGGTCAAATAACTATTGCCATGACATCATGGCTGGAACGAAAAAATATACCTGGTGGTCCAGGCTGTCCAATTGCTCCAGGCCGCCCAATACCAACTTCACCACGATCTCCTTTATCTCCACTGTTACCTGTAATATAATTATTGCTTTTACAATTCGAGAATTCAAATAAAACTTTATATCTTATATTTTTATAGATACAGTAAGGTATTGTCAATACGGTATATTTATATCGGATTATCATGTGGTATGGCACCTTTAGGTCCGGAATTTCCTTGACGTCCTGGTGGTCCATCTTGGCCTGGTGGTCCTGATTTACCTTGTATGCCAGACAGTCCTAATAAAGTTAACGCAAAGCAACGGTTATAATAGTACAGACGCTGCAAAATATATGTTACAGATTAATGTTATTTGAAAAGTGTTGTGTGTGTATTAAGTTAAGTAAACCTTGAGGTCCTTGAATACCAGGTGGTCCAGGTGGACCGGATCTACCACGTTCACCACTGCTATACCCTCTGTTATTGGGTACAAGACCTGACCGTATCTCTGCCATTTCATCTCTCAGGAGTCGCGACAGAATTTCCTTAATGTGTTCATCACTTGGCATTTGACCAGGAGGACCCTGTCGACCAGGTCTTCCCTGCGGTCCTCTTTCTCCGTTGAATCCACGAGATCCGATTTCACCACGAGGCCCTTGGGGTCCCATCAGACCTTGCGGTCCAGAAGGACCTCTCTGTCCGTTTTCCCCAGGTATGCCAGGCTAAATTAATCACAGTTGCAATAGCATAAAATTAATCGGAATTAATGCGTTGAATAATGGATCTGAACAAAGTGAGAACTTACCGGTCCTCTTTCTCCGGGAATTCCAACTTCACCCTTTGGACCAATCGGACCAGTTATACCTTCGGGGCCAGTGTCTCCCTAGAAAAAAAGATTTCCGATATTAGGATTTGCTGTCGGATTGCTTCCCGAACCTTGTACGCAAATCTGGTGACCCAAGAGAAGTCTCAAATAAGTCAAGTATTTTCTAGCTTAAATATTGTTAAACCAACTAACCAATTCTCCTTTTTCTCCAGCAGTTCCAGAAGAACCCTTAGATAAAATAGAAAGAAAAAATTGCAATTGATTATTTGCAATCAGTTTGACTGGATGTACTGACAGTTCAATATGTAATTAATATCTCACTTTGTGTCCTTTCAGTCCGGGAAATCCTCGTTCTCCAGGTTTTCCCTGGATGCCTTGCTCACCGGGAGGTCCCTGGTGAGGTAATGCATGCATTGAGTAACTACAATGTACAATTATGAGCCAATAAATGGATTTTGGTACTCACTGATTCTCCACTTGGTCCTCGGGGTCCAATGGGACCAGTGGGTCCTACGTCACCCTATAGAAAGCAACTCATTAGATACCGGTGTTAATACAAATATATTTGTATAATATCAAACATGTATCATACCGGTGAACCACGCTCTCCCGGAATTCCTTGGATTCCTTCCAGACCTGGAGGACCCTGTTCAATACATACAAATACATTTCAACGTTAGTGTATCTTGTTCCATCCAAACCAATTGTGGTTCGAAGATTTTTATACAGCGGATTTACCGAAGGATTGCTAAGTGAAATAAGTAAATTGCTACATTTAAACATAAAGTAATGGAATATTATTGCTAAGGTCTCGAATTCAGTCAAATTTCGTCTTCAGCTACCAGTAGTCTGAACAAATGATCTTTTTGTAGCCGGAATTGTTGAACTGATTTATTATTAATGAACTTAATCTCTACTCACCGGCATGCCTTTGCCCCCACGTTCTCCAGGTTGTCCAGGACGACCAGTTTCACCCTGGAAGGTAAAATAATTGTTAAGTACATATGCAACATTGCATACAATCTAAGATTTGCATACTGAACACTATAAATAAACCTTACTGGCAAATTTCTAAACTACTTAAAAATATACTTAGCGATATATTCTTACAGGAATTCCGTTTTCGCCCTTCACACCGCTGTCTCCTTTGAAACCCTGTATGAGAAAGTGATGTTTGAGATATTACCACTACGTAAAATATTCTTTGGGGGAACTTCAAATGCAATACCGATTAAATATATAAAACATGTATATATATACCGGTATTCCTGATGCACCATTATCTCCTTTCGACCCACGCGTTCCAGGCGATCCCTTGAAAAAATATGCAATGAATTAGTAGCAGTAAGGAGTGCCTTATTTACACCGAAACTTACTCACTAAATACCAACACTACTTGAAAATATCCAGCATATACGTAGAGCACAAAATAATTATCTAATGTATTTTCGGTATTAATACTGTTACATAATAACTCATCTTCTTAATGGGACTGTCATAATATTTGGATTGCTCATAGCCAAATCAAAATCTGTTGTATTCACATAACAAGATAATGGATTTATTTTATTTACCCTTTCCCCTGGCGTACCAGGGATACCATCAAGACCATTCAGCCCAGTTGCTCCCTAAAATTAGAAAAAGAACTTTTAGTTAGAATCGTTACTCAATATAATTAGAGAGTGCTTAAAGTGCTTAAACGATGGAAGATATATAAACCTCCACTCCTTTTGGTCCAGGTGGTCCAGGTTTTCCGTTAGGACCGGGCTCTCCTAATGGTCCAGGTCTGCCTGATTCACCAGGAATTCCTGGTGGCCCAAGATCTCCCTAAAATGAATTTATTTAGTTTTAAAATCTTCGTTTTGAAAATGTAATCGCTATTTGTTATACTTACACGAATACCTTGTGGACCTGCTGGCCCTGGTTGACCTTGAGGTCCCCCGGGTCCCTGTACAACAAATATACTTTTGATGAATACGCAGGTTTAACAAAGATGCTTAGCAGTGAAATTGTAAAGCACCCGTAATAATAATAAAGATGCTTAGCAGTGAAATTGTAAAGCACCCGTAATAATAATAATTAATATCAAACGTATTCTTTCAGTTTACCTCCTCTCCTTTCCTTCCATTTTCTCCTGGGAAACCCCGTGCTCCTCTTGGTCCCTGTAATAGTTCGTCGATTTAGAAATATGCTGATGCAATGATGCACTATTTTCTACATTTAGTGAACTTACGGTTTCTCCCCCTTGCCCCGAGGGCCCTTGCTCTCCGGCTGGGCCAAACTCACCCTGAACAGATATTAAAGTTTATGAAGGTTATTGATATTTTAAATTGTGCATAAATAGCACCATAATCAGTCGAAAATAATGATCCAGTCATAATACAAAATCAAAATCCCCTACCTTAGGGCCCTGTTTTCCATCGGGTCCCATATTTCCTGGTAGTCCTCTGTGACCCTGCAGCAGAATAAATATATTGTAGACTCCACAGATAATTGTGTTCAAACTGCATGGGAAGGTAATATATATTGTTAACTTACCTTGCGCCCCATAAGTCCAGGTGAACCAGGAGGACCAGGAGGTCCATACTGAGAAAAGACAATGGAATATAATTAACAAATACATATAAACTGTGTACTAGTTTATACGTTGTCAAATGATAGATCATAACATCAATAGAATGGGCAAGCAGTGTTCGTCAGCAATTAGAGGCAAGGCGCAAAACGTTAAGCCTGTAATTAGCGTTATGCCTATATCTATACACACATTCTGCTTTGAACCATAATAAGTTGAAGCAAAGCTTTTTTGACAGTAAGACAAGCAGCATGTACCACTGACTAACCCTAACTAATAGGTTCGATACGTATTAGTGAGATGAATTGATTAGATGATTAATCAATTAACAGAGCCTCGTCAGTTCAAGTCATCATATAAGCTAATAAATTCGTGATGAAATGATTATTTTTGAACATCGATTATCTAACATCATTGATTCCTATATAGAAACCTATATATACCAAATATTTCTTAGCTTTTTTTAATTAAATGAAACTACTAAACGTAAATGGAGGTAATGGAATACGTGATAAATCAGAGGAAAACTATCTAGTCACAACCAATGTTATTCTTTACACAAAGATCGTTCATATGACGCATTTCTTATCAGTTAAACAAGGATTCACGAGGCTCACGAGGCTCTGTTGTACTAAATTAAAAAGTGGAAAACACGTCTAGATCACACGCAGAAAAAATGCATGATGTTAAATTAACATCGTCAACTCACAGCGACTTCCATCCCAGATTCATCGGGTCCGAACCCTGCTGAACTCTAAGTACAAAGTAGAATTTGGATAAAGACGGAAATGCTATTAGTGGGCAACTATTTTTCTACTAAGAGATCACAATGTTTTTAGGTTTTCGCGGTGGATATTGCTGGTATACTTTGTCTTGCCCATTCTTTGATGATATTTACAATCCATCCAGTTTAATTTCTACTCACTCCGAAACCGGTCCCGCTAGTACCACCGCCACCAGCAGCGGTGCCAGTACTACCGCCACCGCCACCGCCACCGCCACCTTCATTTCCAATCCCAGATCCCTCAATAGTAACTACCCGCTGTTGTACGTGTCGATATGAATACATTAATTAAATTTTCAATTAGGATATTAGATAAAGATTTTTAAAATTTAAATACAAAAGAAAATATTATGTTTGAAACAAAAATTGCAGTCTACAAGTACTGTATACCATAGATGAAACTATACCAATAAACAAATGAGACTTACCCCAGGGGGTCCCGGTCGTCCAGGTAAACCGTTTGTCCCCGAAGAACCCTGAATAAAGTGAAACATCCTCATATTATAAATTGTAAACTTATTTATACGTTGTACCTACATTTTGAGTCGAAATCGGTAAAATTATTTTTACATAGTGCCAAGGGTAAATTTAGTTATTCCTTGAGATGTTTTACCTTTCTTCCAGGAGCTCCTTGTGGCCCAGCCGGTCCAACCTCTCCCTTCGGACCCTGAGTTACACACACAAATAAAATGATATAGTTTGTCAATGGGCTGTTCAAAATAAACTAAGACTACATGCACATTATAAATCATAGCTATATATATTACGTTATTGCAATGCAGTTAAAACTACACTGCATAAAGTGAATAGGATCAAATACTTCAATAGGTATATTAGGCACTATATAAAAATATTTATATAATTAGCTTACAGTGAATGAAATTGCAGTAGCAAAATAATCGTTTCATCAGGATTGGTGGAAAAACATTATCATTAGGAAAGCAGAAAAGATTTATATTGTTCATGACCAAACATTGTTTTCAAGTGACTGAAGGTCACTGAAGTAATAACAAAGTATAGAGTGTTCACCTCAACCACACCTCCTCCTGTTGCCTGAAAACAGAGAATACAAAATTAGTTTCATTACCAGTTTTTCCTCACAATAATAATATAATGAAATGAATTATTTACCTGTAACCCGGGTAGTCCACGCTCTCCCTAAAAATAGTAAACGATTTAATCCTATGCTGTATATAGTAAATAGTTATGAAGATATGTAAGAAATAGCAGGCATAATTAAATTTTATTGTAATTTCTGAAATCATATGTTTACCCGCTCTCCCTTCGATCCAGGAGAACCCTGAAAAAAAACAATAAGTATAATTTAATAAAAGGAAGTTATTGAACCATTTAAAAAAAAAGGTAAATCAAAATAGATAACATACATTATAGCCTGCATCCCCTGGAAGACCTTGAGCGCCCTGGAATCGGAAAAAAATAATTATACATCGTTATTTTTAGTTTTTTTTAGAGGATATATGGATCCTTATGTAAACACGTACGGGATCACCATCTAAACCATCGTAACCCGGAAGACCATCTTGACCTGGCGCTCCTATCGGTCCGGCGAGGCCATCGATTCCCTATTGGATAAAAGAATGTTAGATTATTCAAACTAAAGTCAGTTTTAGAAAAGAAAATACTTACACTAGGTCCTGGGATTCCGGGAGGTCCTATGCATCCTTCACACTAAAAACAATAATACGAGTAAAGTTTGGAATAATGATTCGATCTTCATCAGTTATAAACCATGTGTGGAAAGAATAGATCGCTCTTAGTCGTAGTGACGCGTGGTCGTCGCGGCGGTAGCAGTAGAGTGTTTACTCCTGATTTTTCTTACCAATAGTTACATACAGACTCTTTGTAGATAGCAATGTCTTCTAGATGAAGAGATGTGGAAAGTTTTTTTTATAATATCAGAATTGTAATGTGATACATCATTGCTTCAGGTTTTCAATATTGGACTACGTAAGAATACGTAAATATCAATCGCTGTGTTCCAGAAATGCAACATGTTGTCTACAGCGGCTTCACTTTTTACATTTTACAGTGGATTTAGTTCCGTGAGTCACCTCGTCTCGTTCCGCTCGACAAATAAACTTAAGCCGTGGCAACTTATCTTGGCTATAAAATGAGGAAACCAAGCAAATTCCTAACTCTATCGCCCTTTTCTCGACGGGTTTCATGGTCTGTGAAGGTCTAACCACACGGAAAAAACAACAACACGTAATGGAAAGTCTGCAAGCTGCAAAAATTGCCGTTATTAAAATTTCCCGTGAATTGCTCTTGCGCAATAGAAGTATGCTACCGGAAAGTTTTAAAAACGACAGACGGCACCGAAAGCTCTATGCTCTTCAGTGTGTTCTACACGATCTGATAATATTCTTGCGACGTGTTCAGATGAATCGACTGACTAACACAAACCAGAGAAGAAAAATGATTTCCCTTAGGAATATGAATGATCCTATTTAAAACCACACGTTCACAATATTTGTATCTACCATTATGCTTAAACGGGAAGAATATATTATACACATCTGTTACAGTAGCCGCTTTTGCATTGATTCTTGCAACAAAATAGGGCATTGCTTTACCAACGTTTCGCAATTTTACAAACAGAATTTATCCTTGATGATAGAATTTTACGTGATTGGATCATATTAATTTTTTTTTTGCAGTTTTTATGAGAATGATAGCGGAACAGTGCACACATATACTATATACTGCTTCGGCTCAAAAATGACAACTGTAACAACATAACCGCGATAATGAAAGGACGACAAATATTACGACAACGTCTTCGCATGTAGACGATATTTTGTGAGCAAATTGAAAAAAAATCTTACTTCCGGAGGAGGCGGTTCAACTCTTTGCCTCTTTGGTCTAGTTAGGGGTTCATCATTTTGCACCCGTCGTTTCCGGCCCCTTGCCTCGACGGTAACGCCCAAAAGCGTTATTGCAATGCACAGAACAACAGCCGCTTTACAACGCATCTTTACCGCCGCTAAAATGCAAAATATTAAACTGATAAATAAAACAAAATTATTGTCATATATTTTCCCAACAGAATTTTTCATTTATTGAGATATGGTAATGTGTAATTAGAACTCCCGCCTACATTCAATTTATACCGCTGGAGGAAAATAAAATTTCTAAAGATAATGTCGCAGTATCAATATTTTTATCGACAGCTAGAACAATTACGAGACTGTAAGTAACTTCATTTTAAAATGTAACTAGGAGCATCCAAATATTGCGTATAATATCGTTTGGCGGAGACCTCCGAATGCACTTTAAATTAAAAAGCCGGCACAGGACTAGGTGAGTTAGCATAAAATATTCTCAATAACTTACCTCGCCGCTGCGTTGCTAATAGCGGTGCTTGAGTCTTGATGAGAATCCTTAAATCTTTCTAATTCTCTTGCGTATGAGTGCGGGTGTCTGGTGCGTGTCGCGCCCCGCACTGAATAGCAGCACAAGAGTTTGAGAACTGAAAATCAAGCCTTCCTCAGTATTGGCGACGCGGAACGAACGAAAAATGTCAGCTGGCTGTTGCTCTTTCGCTGCTTTCTTTGTTTCTGTCTAGGAGCTGGAGTTGAAAACTGAAACATACACAGGTCACGCTGAATTTGCGGCTTTTAGAAGCCTCGTCTCCGTAGACCGTGACGGCACGACATGGGAGGAAAAAAGCTTTAGTTTTTTTTTTCTAAATGCAATACAAATTGGCTAAATAACAGCCTAGCAACGACGGGTATGTGCAAACGCGCTAACCGGGTCATTCAAACTCAACCGAGACGGTCGGAATTAACACAGAGACGGCAAAAGCTAACGAACAATAGAAGTAATGCAGCGACACATGATTGACAATGAACGATGCTGGTTGTCATTGTTTGCCCATTAGCTTGACATACGGAATAAGTTTTAAAATCTGTATACTTTCTTAACATGCAACTCACTCACATTAAACAACGAAATTTTCTTGCTGTATTTTGTTCGGGCTATCCCCACTCATATATTTGTGCATCAGCTGCCAACGCCCAGGATTCCTCTTAGCTTGATAACTTTCTGGCGCCGACCGAATTGAACCTACTAAAAAATAATGCTGTTTGCTTGAGATAAAGGTGTAACGCCACATTCCTAATACCCGAAGGTTTGTGGAATCATGATGTAAAAGAGGGTTAACATGTAAATGCACTAGAAGAATATTTTAGCACTTGCTGCACGATTGCACTTGGCGGTCCTAACAGCAAATGGTTTATATTTGCAAATGCATTTGTGCATAAAGAGGTATACTCACAGTTCAAGTGTATAGTGCGATTGAATGAAGGTATAGATGTTTGAAAGGGAGTACGCGTAGAGTAGAACCAGTGAAAATGCCGATATATAACTGGGATCCAAATTACCAATAATTAGTCCATGCAACCTGTAAACTATTTTAAATTCCCACTTAAATAGATTTCGTTGGAGCACAGAGGAGATAAATATATGCCATTATTAGACCCAGCATTACATCATCAGCCAACAAAAACTTCCAACTTTTTACCTGAAGAGTCAAATCGTATCGTGAAATGGACACCAGACGGCGTACGAGAGTAGTGTGGTGTATAATGCACATGATGTACCATCATATAGTTTGCAAGTCTTCTCATCGTCCATACTGATAAGCAATGGAAATTGTTTGGCTGTGGTGAGGATATTACCTAGGTATATATAATATACTGTATTAATAAAGTGGGTAAATGAAGAAGGGAGGAATATTAATTAATCCTCTTAGGTTGATATGCACAGTAGATTTTAAAGACACCAACCAGGGGAATTAGCAGTTAAATTTCATATGAGCTAGTCGTGATCACATTGCACATCGTAGGCGAGTATATTTACATAGTTTTTTGTTTCGTCAGCCAATCGTGCATTAACTTTTTACGCTGAAATCGAAACGTGAAGAGGGGAGGGGATTCGTGATTTCAACTCGTTATAGTTCTTCTACAGTTCATGCGACATAACGAAGAAAAATAGTATTTACTTTCAGTCTATTTTTGAAAAAAAAATTAAGCAACGATAAAAGTACACGCCGCGGTGTACTAAGAGAAAAAGTGTTATGTTAATTTTCAATTCTTTGTGTAATGACATCGCCATGTGTACAGTAATCTTTATAAAGCAAATCAGTGTTGAAACGCTGTGTTTATAGTTTCATATCTATACAGCTACGATGCAATTGTACATACAAGATGTGCATAGTAACAAGGAGGCGAAAGGGGCAAATTTCACGGGGGCACAATTGACATATCGCGGATCGACGGCATACTGCAGGATTAGCCAGCTCTTGGAACAATGGAATCAGAAAGTACGAACAGAATGACTTGTGCGCATAGCATGTCAAAGAGATTACGCAAGCAGCACACAACTGCGGTTGAAAAATCAAACAAAGCCACGCCAGTGTATATACTTTAAAGTAGCTATTGTAAACCTTTTTTGTCACCGCACTTTTAGGACCTCTTTTCAGGTTCCAAACCCCCTGGACAGAATGTATTGTAAAAGTCTTATGACGAACTTTATAAGGTTGTTTCTCGTGATCCGGGGGAGTAAGTTCACACTATGCTAATCGTTTGCCTAATGCATTGAGCCAAGAGAAGAAAAGGCCTTTTTTATAATGCAATAATTCAAGCACACACGAAGGGACGGATTACATCATTTCGTTTTCTTTCCTTATGCCAAGGTGGAATTTTCAAGCAATTAATGACGTAATACGTGACCAAGAGTGTATTTCATCGGGTTACCAACAGGCCCACATTAAACCTTTAGGCTCCTCTTCCCACATTTCCCGCGCAATGGCCCCCTTAAAATGAGTCAAGGCCCTCCCATGGACGTATATGGCCGCGTTAAGAATGGCTGCTTTAACAAGCTGTGACACGATATGACATCTTACGGGCCTAATTATGATACAATATCAAATTTTAGCATTTCCAAAGCGTTTATGGAAATATGGCTAATGGGAAAATGATTAAAACAGTATATTCATGACAGGGCTTTTTTTCTGAATGTTCAAGCTCGCGCTCACGGGTGATGACAGATTTCTAACCCGATAGTACTTAAGAAAAACTCTACTGACAATATCGTAATCATTTTGTGCATTTTAATTATAGGGTATATTATGTATCCATATTTCACGTGTTGTTCGTTTAGGAATCTGGGATGACGCAAGTTCGTTACACTTTGAACCAATCCTTCCAATTTAATATGTAACGTGCTTCGTTAATCACTTGAGAAACATGTACATGCTACATAATCCGAGGTTTCGGAATTTCTTATTGAAGGCTACACAATTAATCAACAACTATCCTATGCCGCTTAGCGCATTTTAAGACCACCTTCTCGAGCTGACTATTGGGCAGAAAGCACGGGTTATATTAGTAGTAGAAAATGTTCAACTGCAGTTGGATTGTAGTGTTGTTACACATGTATAATAATACTGTACATCGTTGTTACATGTCCATATGAAGCAACATGATATGTACTTTGATTCATTCCTACGAATAAGAACTCATCGCTACAATAAATCACCAAATCAGTTTATCATTCAGTCAATTAATCTCGAGTCTACACTATTTTACTTTCATGGTAGCGCACAGCAAGTTATACATCGAATCGCGGTTTTGGATCGATGTACCTGTGTTATAATTAAATTAGAACAGACTCTTAATCACTAGAGCTGGAGTATTAATAATATTAACTCAACAACACCTTATGATAGTCGAGTCTTCCTGTAAATGCAGCACAATGTTTTCGTAACTTATTATCAGTAGAGAAAAAATTTGGACTGGAAATTATTGATTAAAAATCAAATATAATTAATCGTCACATACAAACGAGAACAAATGTAACTGCCTACAGGGGCGTATATAATATAATCTAGAATAAAGTGCGTACAATTTGTTGTTATAAATAATCCGGAACTAATAGAATTATCGTCATTGTTCATTTGTATGTTATGTAAATCAAAAGTAAAATTGAAATATTGTCCGTTTAAACGGTGTTAGAATCACGACCCTATATCTATCTTGTGTAATATGGTAATGTGGGCATATTCAGCATGTTTACATGATATATTGATAACTATTTCTCTATACTTACTTATTATTCATGCTGGCTTACAACACTCCACTTTAAATCATCAAATGGGCCGCCACGTTTTGAACTGTTTGATAGGGCGTTAGGTATACTCGGTTTGATTAAGAAGCGTAACGCGATTAGTCATATATAGTTATACAAGCTATGCACTGAAGTAGCTTGCGACCATACAAGTTACCCAAGATGAGTAGCGTGATTTAAGGTAGATAAGGGCGAACTGTTTTCTGTAGTATGCTGGCAAAGCAATGCGACGGGAACAAACAAACGGATACAGATAATTCAACGACCTTTACTCAGGCCACATCCCGATAAAACCTATTACAATGCTATCTGGGAAGAAACCAACGCTGCTACGTCAGTCAAATTGATATTCGTATTGAATAAACATTAGATTCGTTGATTCAATTTCATTAGACTTGTTTGATCACGAGAAAATGAACGGGCGTTGCATGCAGAGACTCTTTTCTTATAGTGTTTAAATAGCGCTATGTTCCCGCTTCATGATTGCAGTAGAATCTGAGCTTGGCAAAATTGTCAACTTAAGTTTGGATACCAATGAGAAACTTACCCAACTGTCGACAAGGCTCATTCAAAATGGCAAAGGAAAACGGTTTTCCAAGGAATGATTCGGGAATATCTTCAAGTGCATCTCAAGCAGACATGCTAAAATTTGATGTACTTTCTCGAACAACGGACGGAAATTGCGAGACCATCACGGAAACGGCTGAAACGATGAGTACTTCTTCTACGGAGCAGCGGGTTGAGAACGGCTGTAAGGAGAAATTTCGGCGACTTTGTCCGCCTCGTGGTCCTGCTGCAAAGTGGGTTACATGGTGTAAGAGATTTATAGATAGTTGAATAATATAGCATTGCAGTTACTACATAAAACCCAGTGCTATCTAAGGGGGAGGGGGGCGACTGGAGAAGGAGACAAATTTCCCAGGGAGGAATTTGTAAGAATTCCAAGATCAATTTACTTTATTTCCGGTATGTCATTACAGTGCACCAGTGCTGGTCTCAGTGATTTCTAATGGAGACAGTTGGATGGATTAGGGAGGATATTCTTAGGTAAAAGTATAAATGGGATTATAATATAGACCGCTGAAATCAGCAGTTAAATATTTTCTATAACGAAAATAGCCGGTGCTTATTGCTACAAAGTCATTGTGAGAAGGGCCCTAAACAGCGCCACACGACGGCAGATTGCGATACAATGCTGTCTGTAAATATATATATATTTCAAATTTTAGTTGACTACCAACTAGCCTAAAATAAATTTCATTGTTTTCATGTGGACTATATACAAAAATATTTTTGAATTCAAATGTCATGATTTTTTTCATTTACAGTGATTGTATGTCTGTTACTGTTTGGGGTGGTGTGGTCTCTGTACCCACGTCGTATGGTTCCGGGAGAAAATCTCTTTGGTGTCTCTGTGACCTTTCTATTATGCTTCGCCTCCGAAGCTCTTATTGTGAAGATCCCTACGCCTCAAGGCATACCTCCGATACCGCAACTATTAGGTAAATTTCACAACGAATTTCTTAATTAGCCTTCCTTTGCGTTTCATAACAAATTTCTACCGTTCACCATATCCCAGCTTCCCTTCTAATGGGCCTCGCCTTGGCAAACTTGCCTGCCCCAGTAAACGTCGCTTCATACATCGACCCGCATTGGAGTTTTACGCTGCGTAACATCGCACTGGCTGTAATATTGACAAGAGCCGGATTGGAATTAGATGCAGAGGTTCATACATAAAATTAATTACGCAATGTTGACGTCTTATGATGATATAATACAGGTACACCAACAATTGTCCGACACCGTTAGTTCCAGCACCTTATCAGATTATCAGTTGTGTCGAACAAACAGAAGTTCCGCAATAATACAGATAATAAAAAAATCACAAAAAAGTGTCCCAGTAAGTAGATAACGCGACCAAACGCGTGATTCATTGTTTTCGATGGTCGCGTTTGTATGGGTCAACTTTCGCATTTTTGTTTGAGATACGAACAGGGATTTTCTCGAATTGTTGCCGGAAATTGATGGCGTACCTGTTCCTTCGAACACGAATGAATAAATAGTAACGGATTATTTGCTTTTCATTTTCGTAGGTTGAACCTTTGGACAATATTTGCGTGTAAAACATAACTTACCCAAAAAAATCTTTTATTTACATTAGAAATTTACCCGGTTCAAAACCTCTACTAGGTCAATTTAATAGTCGTGTAGAATATAATGCCTAAATATGACCTCCGACTGCTTTGTAATGTTATGAGCTATTCTTGATTTTTCGTAGGCAATGAAACGCGTCAAGTGGGCTGTCATAAGATTAGCGTTTCTTCCGTGCATCGCCGAGACGACGGCTATAGGAATATTCGGTCATTTAATTCTCGGATTTCCTTTCCTATGGAGTTTCATGATGGGGTAGGTAAACAACGGAGAAAATTTGGTTCCGTGATATGAAATACATGGTTCAGTGCTTCAGTGCTTTGTTCATTACAGTATAGTTTTTTCTACCCGACGATTACCCCAAAATTGACAGCTCGACTTGTTGTCGAGTCAGTGCGTAATCGGTAATTCTGTTGTTTTGCTTGGGAGATGTGTTATCTGCTCCGAATGATGGACCCATCGTCAAACATTTGAACAATCAATATTTTGGACTTGACTTATATTTCATTCATCTGATTTACTTGGATATTTGTCTCTAATTTGACCGTGCCTTTTACTCAAGATCGACCTACGTAATATATAATGATTGCTTTTTTTAAAACCTTTTTCATGGTGAATAATATAGACATTGCAACCTTGAAGTAAAATTAAAGATCAGTTTTAAGGGAGATTGTAATTCATATGTAACGCACATATATTGCAATCTCCAACATTCTTTCATCTTACAACATATTTATTTATATTCTTGTTAAGATTCATGATTGCTGCTGTGTCCCCAGCAGTAGTAATACCATCTTTGATTCTACTACAAGAGAAAGGTTTGGGCAGAGACAAAGGAGTTCCATCTTTGGTTATGGCTGCTTCAGGGATAGATGACGTGCTCGCTATCGGTTTGTTATTGTATGATCCTTGCTAGTTTAAATAATTTTTGAGTAAGCTTGGGTAATTTTCACGAATGCTTATTATTTGCTTCAGCTGGATTCACCGTATTACTCGGGATCGCAATGCCAAGTAGACTCGAGGAAGAAATAGTCGATGGTGTCGCTCTAATGTTTAAAAATGCAACCTCAGAAACTCCGACTACCACAGAAAGCTACTTTCTAAACATGACAACAGCAAGTCCACCCCCTCAGGAGGGTAAGGAAAAGTTACATAACAGACTACTTGGTTAATTCGTTTTGCTTGCTCTAAGTACTACCAAAAAACATCCAAGGTTCTTTCCTTCCCAAATCTGTGTCCTTTTCCGATTCAATACAGTATTTTTACCCTTTTACAGAATTTAACGTGGGTCTTGAAATAGCCGGAGCTATTGTAGAAGTGGTTATTGGCATTTGCGCTGGGATCGTGTGTGGTTATTTTATAAGCTATATTCCACATAAAGAAATGCCATACAAGGTGCATAATCTAATATTTCTAAATTTAACATTCAAAAAATGAAACAATTAACTCACCAACTCGATGTCCGTGATTATTTAGAATTTTTGCCGCGGAGCTCTGCTTCTTGCAACTGGAATTTTTGCCGTTTTTGCCTCCGACTACTGGGGGATTCCGGGATCTGGAGCGTTGTGGGCGCTTATCACTTCCTTTATTGCTTCGTTACATTGGAAGGAAGATTGTGTAAGTTAAATTCGTTCAAGCAGTTTACAAATACGCCAATTAAACGCTGCAGTATTATTCTTAGCAAGAATCAAATCGGTCTGCGGAATAAAATAACGCAAATATTTCATTTTCAGAAACCTCTAGAAAAGACTTGGCATTATCTGTGGATAATATTTCAACCACTGCTATTTGGATTAACGGGTGCTACAGTTGATGTCAATATGATGGACGGTAGGTAGCTTATTTTTCAATACTACATTATCTATAGGGTTTTTATGTACACCAGCAGAAACAATAACACTACTGGTACGTGGCGCAACCGCACGTCTACTGTTACTAAGAAAAATAGTTTTTCAGAGCTTCACGTCAGAGAACTGATAACAAATCGAAAATTATAAACAGCAAACGTCTCTGTAGAAAGTCATTATTAGCCATTCGCGCCCCCTTAATAGTCAGTGTTTTTGTTTATCGCATTCACGGAGAAATCATTATTACCGTGATCAGAAAATGGTGCAAACCGCAGATTTTAATCAACTCCTAAGTCATTTGTTGCTCTATGGCGCTGTATAGCGGACAAAATTATTCGGCTGCCTCGTATACACAGTGGCAATGACAATATCCGTTATTTTTCATCAGCCGAAACAGTTGGTCTCGGGTTAGCAGTCCTGGCAATAGGTTTGATATTTCGTTCAATGCTAAGTTCCACTGTAACCTGGGGCCTTGGATTGAAGAAAAAGGAGAAAGCGTTCGTGTGCATAGCTTGGATTCCGAAAGGGACCGTCCAGGTATAATTGCAGCTTAAATAAAGATCAAATAACATCTATGTATGTCTGTTACCTATTATATGCTATATCATCTAGATTAAACATTATTACTCATCCCTATTCGTTGTTTGGTGTCTTTCAGGCTGCGCTGGGCTCCGCTGCTTTGGATACGGCTCTTGCTTTACATAGACCAGAAGAAGAAATAAGATGGGCAGAGCAGGTAGATATTCTTGAATTTCCTATATACCTACTTTGTTCGGATGCACTGAAATATTTTGATCATAATATTAACACTGTAAATGTTTACAGATTCTCGTCCTCGCTGTTCTCGTTACTTTGATAACTGCTCCGATCGGAGCTTTCGGAATTGGAATAAGTGGCCCGAGATTGTTGAGCACGCCGCAACTAGAAGGAGCTGATAACACAGCATATTCTTCCGAAAACAGTGAATGTGGTCAACCAACTGCTAACGGATTGACTTTACGGATATCTGAATCAAGTATGAATTTAGAAAAAGAAACAACAGATGATGAATTCACAAACATGTAGAGCAACTATCGGTTAGCTATATTGTCAAAATAATATGCAGTATATATCGCGTCGTTTGCCGTACCTCACTAATAGGAAAAACTTTGTCTAGAAAAATATCGGCGTCATATACTATTACTGGTTGCAAAACGTGTCTGCGGGCGCCGACACGGCATTTGAACCAATGTTCCTCCTGCTCTTATATCTTACTGGAATTCCTCATATCATATCATTAAACAAATTAATATCAACGATTCCTATTGTAAAATTATAAAGAACACAGATATATATATATATGCATACAAAGTATATGTATAGCGTTTCTTGAATATTCCCATAATAACACTGTTTGAAATGAAATATCGCTTATAGATAATACTTTTTATATATACAGTAGGTCACTAGAGCTACTAGAACAGCGCTGCAATTATATTAATATTTTTGCTGTATGCTATAAAATTGACGAATTATCTGACTACAATTCTGACCTTATATTCACTTAAGAAACATTACACCAAAACAATTTTCCCCGTATAAACCTCGACTATTCAACTGTTTGGATGAAATCATGTAATTTTTTGCACTTTAAAGCGAAATAAAAAAACTTGACGAGTTGAAAAAGAAGAATTCGGCGGCAGTAAAAATCATATTCATGGAAGTCACCATTCATCAATAGTAGTTAACTTTAGTCAGCTTACAAAATAATCTTTTTTTAAAAGTAATACTGAAATTGAGTAGCTAACATAGAACTGCAAAAAAAAATTTAAAATCTGAAAAATTCAACAAGCACTTTTGAAATAATGTAAATAGAGTGCAGCAAAAAAAAATACTTTACAGAAAGCAACTTGCTGAAGAACCTTGAAGCAGTTTATCATAATCAGTTTGGAAATGTGTATGGTAAAAATTGTTAGATTACCTTTACATAGCAAACCGAAATGCTGGCTGATCGAACTCATAAGCGACTAATACATAGCACAGAAACACAAACACCATATCGGAATCTATTTCAAGATCATTGCTTCCTATTAGGCAGATAGAACAGCAAACGTGTCATAAAATTACATAGTCAAAGATTTGTCTCAAGCTCTAAATCTTCATTTATAAATATTTTATTTACAGTGATGTATATAACATGGCAATGTGCAAAGAGATGACAAAAAAATTATAGGTAATGTTCAGCTTTGAGCATTCTATATTTACAGTGGCAACAATGTGTCTTTATCGAGTTTCAAAGAAGGAAATCAATTTGTCTGGTGTTATTCTCTCATGTTCGGGAGGTAGCATTTCTCCCACACAAGGATGACCTGAATTCTGGAATGTAATTCACATGGTTGTTATCATATCATCAGGAAATACAAAATTAAATGTTCGTAGCATACAACATTTGAAATTACTTCTATTCACGCCCAGGAGGGACTGGGAACCTAAAGAAATGTGAAAAAGGAAATATGTATAACACCTGTGGAAGGGCCTTTGCAAGTATACATAGTATGGATAGAGTGATAGAGCACTTGAAAGCAAAATGCTGCATCAAACCACTCCTTACCACGTTTTACATTTGCCATCTCATCAAAAAATCACAATGTATTTTATAAACAGTTGTACAGCAACTCAAATACGGTCACGATCACTTTTATGCGGACACAATGAACGTTCCCAGAATAACTTACATTGAACTTCGAATGAATAGAAAGTAACTCGTACCTGCCAAAAGACAATATTGCACCTCCTACACAAAAGCAATGGATCAGCAAAGTATTCGTTTCCTCCATAATTCCTAAATAAATAGAATTAATAGATGTAGGTCATTGGAATGACTTCAGATTGTAAAGGCAACAGCAGACTTACTTCAACAAAAAGTAATATTTCATTCGCCAAGTCAATTTGCCATTTTTTTTCTGTTTGCGTCGTCGTTCAAGGAACGTTTCACAATCTTTAATTTCATCCTTCAATTCAAATATTTTTATTTTATTTAAGATTTCAATGACTGAAAAATGCAGCGACTAGGCTAACGTTGTTTCGTGTAATCTTCTGCAAGAAATAATATTTACCTGAGTAAATTTACTACGACAAAGGTTTTTCCAAACAATGGGATCATTGCACAAGTCATTGAATGTCTTATTGACCATAGATAAACATTCAACATCTTCGTTACTGTCCAACATTGAGACTATCTGACGCTGTATGGATACTGGAAGATGAACCACACTAGGTCGGTTATCCAGTCTCTGAAATAAAGTAGTGTTAACAAAATAGAACTATTTGAATACATTTTTAACTTATAATCGTGACACGTAGCCAGGGGCTAACTGGGATTTAAAACCGACATGGGCATCTTTTCTCTATTATGTTAAACTGCGGTTCGAACAGTTCAATTTTTTCAGCAGTTTTCATCTAGCCCAACAGCCGATTTTTACCCCATTGCCCAAATGGCCAGTTCGCCCCTGCCTGTGACACTTTATTTAAGGCATACAACATTCATTACCGGTATAATTGACAGCTGATTCAGTCTGGAATTCCAATTTCGTACAATCTCTATCTGATTGAACCAGTACATGCTAGAACTGATGATATTATTTTTTCTTTTTATCAGTTTGACCTGCAGCGACGAAACAATCTTCTTCATTTGGCGTATTCTTTCGCTTGTACTAATCACTGAAAATGATCACAAAAAAAATTGATTTGTGTAATGCTTGAAGTGTTGCCAACTTTTGACTTGTGAAGTAGAAACCATAAACGCTGCAATCACCTCTCTGAATCAGTGTTTCAACCATGTTGAAAAATTGCCGCAGTGCTGTTCCACTCAAGCTGAGCAATTTCTTCTGAACGATTAACTCTGTCAAACACATAATATAATGGAATCTTCCCTGCTGTGCAACAGATTCTGTCAAATTCAGTCGCCTGAATAGCTCTCCAAGCGTGGAATATCCATGGCACTGTAAAATAAATTCAACAGTTAGATTATGTGTGTATGTAGGTATATACCAAAGTACAGATCAACAACAACCTCTTTGCTTCCGGTAGGAGAAATTTGCAACCACATAACTCTCTCCTTCACGCTGCACTTTGACACTGAATATTGAATGATGAATTATTACGTGGAAATCCTTAGGGTATATACTATAATCATACATAGTCTTTCTATATACCTGGAGCAGCTAACAAATTAGAAAACAACTGGCTGAAAGCTTTGTGTTGTTTGCGTTGAAGGAAACTTTCAATGATTTTTTTCACTTGAGCGCTGCAGATAAAAAATGAATTGCTGTAAATATTTACCTGATAAATAGCTAAACAGAACAGTTCATGACAGTCCATATTTTACCATATTTTGTTCTAACATTCAAATATTCATCACATTTTCAATTAAAGCTCTGGCATTGCAATACCCATTATCAAGAGCTCTTGTGAATTTAATGATTGTACTGGATGGCATTTTCCTCCAGTGTCTTCCTAGAAGTCATTAACTACTTAATGCATTATGGATGAAAGCCAGACTTAAAAATTGCAAATCCTCAAGCTGCAACTTCGCCAAATGGAAAACTTCAGAATTGCAGCAGAGTAAGCTAGTCCAATTGATTGATAACTATTGCGAGATATATCATCATGTTTATTTGCATGACACAGACATCCAATTTCATAACATGTAAGTATATTTGTTAAAAGAACATCATGTTCTATCTAGCTGTGTGAATGCATTATGAGCAGTATTACAATAAAGTAAATATATGGCTTCTGATCCGTACTGAGGCAAATGTTCTGTTTGCCACCCCAGTGGCCGCCTATGACTACATTAGTTCAGAGCATTTATGAGAACATTAGGTCCAATTTTTTCAACGTGATTCAATACAAGAAGTTGAAACATATATGCAAGAAATGTTTTTTTTTAATACTTCAGAAGAGATTTACTACATTCAGAACCAGGTTTAAAAGAAACTATTGAGTTTACTCCTTCATGGACTTACATTGATGTAGATTCTACAATTATGTTCGATTCTGTATAGTCTTCTCTCCATCCTGCATTTCCTCGGATCCATTTTTTGCCTGGGCTCCCACAGTATCCAAACATGATCAAAAGAGTTTCGTATCTCTATGCAAATATTGAGTTTGTTAGCACTATTAGTTAGTAATATCTGGAATACAAAAAAAAAGTGTTCACAATAAGTAATATCTAACTGCAGAAGTAATAGTCCCTTGAAGCAGAGGTGCTTTGAATGGTTGAACATAAAAGAATTCTTTAGTTTAAATAGTACATGATCAATGAAATGATGCAATGGAGTGCATCCATATACCAATACCAATTCTGACAATTGTCAAATCTGATTTCTATAGTTAGTTGAGTGTAATATTGCATATAACGAGCAATTGTATCAGCAGTTACCATGACAATAAACACCTGTACAAAACGTTATAACGAAAAAATATGATCAAACAAACAATGTAAAACAGAAAATCCTGATAATAATATTGCATATACTTAACCTTAAGTTACATATGCTATGTATGCAAGCCAAGAGATAGTTTCCTTTGTTCTATGTTGTTTTTCTATCTGGAATCTATATACGCTCATGACTGACAGCTTTAACGGATGGGAAAAAGGCAACATTGCAAGTGAAGCATTCATCTTTCTCTTTGTTTACAGGCACACAGTCATGTGGATCTGTGTTTGTGCTCATGATGTTTAAGTGACCAATCAATGAGAAGTAGGCGGTGCGTCACGGATGGACGAGACCAATCAGTCTGAACACACCTCCACCACGCCTGCTTATCTTGTATTTGCAAGGTACTGTATAGATCACGATTAATCTAATTTCATTCACTATCACGTGGATCTGATGAATTAAAGTGACGTACATATCCGACGCAAGAAATTGAAAGTTGTTTTATTTTGATCAGTGATAAAAACTGATAAGTAGAATTATACGTTTATGTATTCCATCTCGGGTGTGCTAATTTTAGCGTGATTGCACCAATACAACTTCATTTATAATCGTTGATTGTACTTTGCCATCTTGCGGTTGGAAGTTTTTACTTCATTTAACGGTTATAAATGATCTAACAGTGACATCTAGCGTTGAAAATGTTTACCTCACCTAACGCTTATAAATAAACTTTGGTGAAGTAAATATTTCCAACCGCTAGATGTCCCTGTTATATCATTTAAAACCAAACAAATTATCTGAAATGTATATTTTGAATTGTTTATCCCCGTCAAACATGAAGGGTCGCGGAAAATTTTTGGAAGCCCTGCCCTACAGCATTCGCTGTACAGTGTATCCGTAACAAACCTCCCTAACTTGTAAAATACAGCTCATCCACAACTTTTAATGTTACTTTGAGAAATCATGTCTGGAGCAAAGACACAGAACGGCAAGATACAAAATCTCCTGTATTTTTAAATAGTGTCATAAAAATAATTCAACCGTTTCTATATTAGTATAGGAGAAACCTCGATGCTAGGTTGATTCTGGATCCTCTATCAATCTCAAGAACGCTTACAATATGGAACGAACACCTCTACATAGGAGAAAAAAATTGTTAAATGACTGCTGTGAACAAACTGAATATATTTTGATGAGGATGGCATGAAGTTTTGGCATACATACATACTCTACGAAGGTTCAATTTTGAGATAAACATTTAAGAGACTGCACTGCGTAAAATGAGGGCTGGCCAAGTATGGTCATCAGGAAACAATGTGTATGTTCCGACACATGTCAGAGATTTTAGGAAATAGACAAAGATATAGAAAGTAGAAATTCGACCCTGCATGTGCGACCCTGCAATGGAGCTTGGATTTGGGACAATCCCATGTATAGCTAGCTAAGAATTAGCTACTGGAAGATGGTAAAACATATAATTGTTACGATACCAAGGCTAAGGTTCATTACATCTCATGGATGAACAACATGAGCCAAGCTTGTTTTTTCATATCTGAGATTATGGAGTTGGCTTTGTACTATAGTCAAACATTTTAAATATACAGCGCTAGGACGATACATGACGTTTCAGGGTTTAGTCTTAATTCAATTGTGTATGCGAAGAACGAGATGAAAAAAAATAATTGAACAAGGATCAACGGACCTATGGACATGGGTTAATATCAACAGAGCCGCAACTCACAGAATTGAATGAATCACATAAACTTAAATAACAGTAATAACAATGAAGAGACAAGATAGCAAAGTATGAATAATTTCTTGAGTAATAGAAAAACAAAAGCAAAAATTAAAAGCTTGCCGGATTCTTCGAAGGAATCGGAGTACTGCCCGATTCTATGCTACTAACGTTGCCTAATACAGTGATAAAGCAATAGACAATTTACAAAGTTGGCATGTTACTTTGTATGCAAGCACGTTCATGGCCGCAATCCGGGTAAATAAAGGTACATGCAATATTGAATAACAATGTGCGTCCAACGAATTATTCCAAATACATTTTGAATGAAAATTCATGCAGAATTTGATTGCAATAGGCATATGACAAAAACAAACATTTAACGAATATGGTATTATCGTAGAAAAAATCTAACGAGTATTTTTTTGTATGTCCACCTACGAGGATAAAAAGAGTGTGAGCTATGCAAACGATATATAAATATGTCAGCTATCTTCTTGAAGTAAATGGTTACCAACTACTTTTTACAATGCCATGAAGGTTTAGGGAGCAGCACTGTCCTATTCATTCCATTCCGTAAAAATATATATTATATTTTCCGCATTCCTATTACCCAGTTATTGCTAGTTAAAGCATTTTATTTTTCTACAAAATATGCTTTTCTACTATTCTTGAAATACTACTAAAGGCAATTTCAAATTATGAAGATGGTATATGGCAACAACAACGTTTACTGGTTATATATAACAAAACAAAAAACGGAAGATAACAAGCCTATTGAAATCTTTGTTGGTGTAACATAATTATAGTACGTCAATAATAAGGTGATGATAACACTAATATCCTGACGGAACTTGCTGATAAATTTGCTCATGGTCGCTCACTAACAGTGTCAACAGTATTGTGTAAATGAAGTTTGAAATCTTTGCGTAAAAAATTGGAACTGACAACAGATCTGTCGGCTTCCAACCTCACCAAGCTATGGTGAGTAAAATTGAAAGCAACGTTTGATAAACTACCACAGACACTCTTTCGGAATACGACAGAGATCTTCACGGGGCGACTAAGACGGCTTCCCTACGGGCTCTGGTTCTAGGTCTTTCCGAATTGCTTTTGGAGTGGTGTCATCTTTTAAATGCTTGGTGGTGTAACGAAGAGCATTTAACAAGTTCACCACCATTTGGCTGGAGTGCTGATCCTTGAGTACTTTGATTGCACCTTTAATCTGAAAATATATGAAAATTATAGATTCTGCTTTTCGCTTTGATTTTAGTCGATTCTGTTTTTCTTCACAACAAAAAGTAGCTAAAACCTACCGGACGATTAGCAATGTAAATGAATTTACTTACATCAATTTTGGAACCTTTACAAAAAGCACCCATCGGGTGAACGTGATCGTATAGGATGATGACGCCGACCATTACCCGCAAGCAGAAATGAGCTGTGTCCTCGCCCATATGAAATCTTTTAATATGCTCCCTAAAAAATTATTAGATGTTAATATAAGTCTTCTAATTTTAGAATCTCAAAATAAACTATAGAAATAGGGGGGGGAAAAGCAGAACACTTGCTCACACAACCGCAGTGAAAAACAATGAACCAAAGGCATTAAAAAATACACTCATGATACATGAACAATGCCTTGTCCATATCACAAGTATAGTAAATGTTTTTTATAGCTGAATGCAGCAATAACTTCATTTAATCGAAGATAAACATGCAACTTACGGGTTTTCAAGCATAACCTTGCAGATGTTGCACATAGTACTAAGAACTTCCGATGTTCTCTCAAATTCACCCTTTTCCTTCTGGAATAAGTGGATACAAATACAGTGAATGAAAAACAGTACGCATTAGAACTATGACACACATCTGACGACAGGATGCGTGATATAGCTTAAAGCTTGACAACACATTGAATAACCCTGAAAACATACGAGCAGTGATACCACAAATGCTGATGACTCAGATTTTTATCAAAGGATTTGCAACGCTATTACATCTTTAAAGAAAATTCCCATAATATCAAATGGCCATATGAAAGATCTTCATGGAGGGTTGTGTAAGTGTTTAAATTAATCAATACTTGAGATTCTAGACAACTATCTAATCATTAGATAGATAAGGGTTGGTAGGTTTTTTCTGCCCATTCAAGGTTCAATTGTAATCAGGACGTGAACTGAACCGGAGTAATGGAGTATTAACCTAAATCCCTAACAAAGAGCCCACTTTTGGCGAACAGCAAACCGGAACTGCACATCAAAATTTGTATTGTGATGAATTTTAAACCAGGAAGAAATAAAAACCGAACAGGTTCAGTTACGGTTCGAAATTTCAATGCTGGAAATGGAATGCTTCAATAATCATTTACTTTTCAAAATATAAATTCTATTGCAGGTTCAAAGGAAGAATTTTATTTTGTTGTTATGATCAGTTCTAATCAATGCTAGGTTATATTTTACACTTTTGCTACACTACTGACTTACCTCTACAACAAACCTCATTGTCCCATCGCTTAACGTCTTCAACATGGGAGTTGATTCGGCATAGAACAAAGACATTCTATTGGTAAATTCTGTGGAAAATACCTGGTCCGCGCCGTCTACTGCTGAGCTTGCACAGGTCATGCCTCGCGTTGACATAATTCTTCGGAAGTATGAAAAATCATTTTGGATGTTGGAGTTGTTCATCTGTAAAAGGCATAAAGTTATTACAAGTAATTGGAATCCCAATCATGATCGTATTTCATTAAAGTATCAGGAGTTGAATCAAAATTGCGAAAATTGCCTTAGGGCTTTTGTTGGCTAGAAGGGAATATATTCTGTTTTCTAAGGAGACTCACTTTAAGATCATCAAACTTAAGAGTGTATTGCAAGATTTCTGCAAATTGCTTGGCAAGCGCTTGCTTCGATTCAAGGTGCTGCACAGGAGTCTGGTCTGAGGTCGTCAATGCTCCTAACAAAGCATGGAGACATTTTTCTAAAAGCAAATACAGTGAGGAATGGAGTTAGAGTCGAGGCAAATGGAAATATGATGAGTGGCAATAATAATTGTTATAGAACCACTGGTATAATAGATAGTTCTATATTGATGATTTCCCCCTCGCGAGCAGTATGCTTATTTATATATTACTGGTGCTTGCAATACAATGTTAAAAACTCTAAATCGAGCAGAGGGCGGAACAAATAAAAAAATCTATTATTAGATTATCTTAAGCTGACAATGTGAGTGTTGTCCGAAATGCATTAATAATTTATCAAAATGCAAGGCTGAACCATCTGCACTAAAACTTATAGAGGTACTCATATAGAAAATTGTCAGCAACAGCTATTTTTAACATAACAATAGGTCTTGGGTAGTTCCTTATCATTCCAATGTTCACATTTAAACAAAAATACTAATGCATACATTGTAATATTAGATATTCCACATTTGAAATTACAAATTCTAACTCATTAGAATACAATCATAATTTCCAATATATACTGGAAGGGAATGATAAATAGGTTGAAGGGGTATGTCCATGTAAAGGAAGAAAAGAGCTTACCTAATTTAATAGAGAAATCGAAAAAAAATTTTAATTGTTTAACAAGTGGTATAATTGCATCCCAGGCTTTTTCCAGTGATTTTGTGGATGGGTTTTGTATTGCCTATAAAAAAATGGATCCAATTAAAAGACTCATGTTATACAGATATTGTAACACTGCATTAAATGCAGGTATTAACCTCTCTGATGGGAACTCCTGCTCCTTTATAACCCTCCAAGTCCTTTATAATTCCAGGTGCATGTGATAACACAATTGAAACTTCCGTATGGACATCCTTCTCACTTTCACTAGGTCGAGCATCTAGAATCAAAATTTGAGTGGTTTTTTAAATCAAAATAAAGTACGGTATATTTTACCGAACTTTAAAAACAGAATTGTTCGATATATTTCACCTTCAAAATCGAGGAAACAGTCATCATAAGCTTCATCTTTACAGTGAAGAACACGTAGCAAATTTCCCATATTCTTCCAGCTCAACCTTTCATAATTTCAGTAATTTTAGAGTAAGTAAGCAAGAATGGGTAAAAAAACAATACATGTTAGCAATATATATAGATCATTTTACAGATACAGATTCAATCGTTACACTGTCTATACTTTTCCATCTGGCCTTGTAGAAAGCTCTTGTTCAGCCAATTGTTATTCAACTCCAGTTAACTACTGATAACAGTGGATACCTGATCAGAAATATCATGCAGACTAACAGCCAACAGCTGTTTAATATCTGGATATGCTAGCATGCAAATCAGGTTCTTTGTAAGAAATAAATCCATCTGATAACAAAGACATGACTTCGGACATCGATTCCTAACTAATGGAACAGCGGAATGGATTGTAATCCGCTTATGCAAAGAAAACCACGATTCCACTGGGTATTCGTTACATCAGAGTGGTGCAAAAAAACGGTCAGAGAGAGAAACATCTTTATGAAGGCCAAGGGATTGTGAACACAGTAACTCCTTATATGTCCATTACGGACAGATAATAATGATGCAATGCCAGACAAGTACACCATTGTTATCATTTCCTACACGACATGAGACTCTGGAGAATTGGAAATACTACTATATTTAGTTAGAAGAATAAAGTAGAATCAGAACTATGATGTTTCACATTCTTGAAACTGTGGGATGTTTTTTAACAACAACTATATTGAATGAATTTGGTCCAGTTTGAAAAGTCTAGACTTTTAAGTTAATAGTACCACATAGCTGGAAGCGGCATGCTTTATATACAAACATGCTGAGGTATTAAATCGGGTTACATAATAAAGAAACAGAGTGAACCAGGAAGGAAGAGGTTCCACACATGAATGAAAAAACAAGTATAAAGAAAACAGTCAGTGTTCCCACTAACTTTACATTAATAGATTGCTCATTGGACATATGGTTGCATCAATTAAATTTCAACTGCTGTTGCTGTTGCAACTGGACAGCACAAAGTTTTATACATACAAAACTGATCCTAGGAAGTGAGTTCTCAAAAACAAAAGTTAAGTCTTGTTGATCATCCACCATACAAATGTGAACACTATTCTTTAGGACCGTGTATCTTCAATGTCCTTTACCGAACCGAACCGTACATAATCAATTATCATTACCCGATTCCCAGGGGAGTCATGGCGGGCATGATATAAAACTTCACTACCATGCCAGATATTATAACAGAAAACTTCAAAGGTAAATTTATTCTCTTTCAATGAGACTGTGCCTGACATTACCCAGATACATTAGGCCCACATAAAGAAGCAACATGCATACCTATCATACAGAATTAAGGGCTAATGATTTACTCAAATAGGATGGTTGGATAAATGAAAATGATAAGGGAAATGTGATATCCAGTTTCTAATTTAGTATGGTAGTAGATGAAACCAATAAGAGAAAGGTTGCTTGACATTAGTGTAAAAAACTTGGTTGAACACTAAAGCATGTATGGCATCAATCGCAGGCAATTGATAGGTCGATCGGACTTGAAGTTGGGAAAGAAAACTACATTCGAATGATATATATGATAAGTCATCCAGGTCGTAGGGAGCTTTAAAAAAGTCTATGTCTTTGCCTCTATGGTTGATCTGGAACTAAAATTTTTGATCGAATGTATGGTATGATTAATACTGTACAGTAGTCATAATTAGTCATGAGTCATGGTCTTGCAATCAACCGGACAGTAAATCTGCAATATTGCTCCAACTATTCATCTGAAATTGCATCAACACATTAACCTTGTATCACTCAAAAACAAACAAGCAACTAACCATAATAAATATACCAGCTGCCCATTATCAAATCATCACTGCATGCCTAATTATATATACATATAACAAATATAGCTGGTCCTCTGATGTCTGCACACACACAATACTATTTAATAAACCTCTTCCCCGTAATTTATTTTATACATTATCGCTTTCCTGACATTCCCCTATTTCAGCGACTTTTGCGAGCTTACTGCCACTGAATATAGCACAGTTGGTTAGGTTTGCTGATGGTTAGGTTAACCTCACCTAAGCTACTCAACCTAACCCAACGTAACCGCGTTTTCAGCGGGACTAGACTACTACCAAACTATCTGACTATCTGCCAAACGACATCAATGCTTATCATGAACTCAACAGCATTCCACAAAAGATGCCTTCATTTAGCAAAAATAATTTCAAACATAATCACATCAATGCAGTCAAATAAAGCTCATAAATTGGTTTTCCGTTTCACACATCTATACGAAAACGGTAGCAATTTAATATTCACAATTTTTAGATTAGTTAGATGACGAACGTTCCTTCATGCAAGTGCTTCTTCAGAATGCAATGCGAGCATACCTGAAGCTCTGCGTTATTCAAAACTCGATCGCTTTTAACATAAAACCCTGCACCAAAAGTAATCGCAGTAAACCTATTTCATATTGCCGAATTTGCCGTTTAACCAATCTGTTACTCAGCTAGGGAGAAGGCGGAAATAAATCGAGGCCAATATTGTTTACAGGGCGGACGGCTGCTGCTAATGGCGAGCGGATTACCTTGCATGGAACCACAGCACCAACCAACACTGTACAATATAGCAAGGTCTCCCAAAAATATTTGCTTGCGACCCCTTTCAGTTATTATAATTTTCCGCGACCCTTCCTGTTTTACAGTACTGAACAGTTCAAAATATACATTTTAGATATTTTGTTGGAACATCAACTGGGATACGTGAGCCGCCGCAGTTTCTGGAAAATTAGAAGTTTTTTTAAAAGCGTTGATTGTACTTTGCCATCTAGCGGTTGGAACTTTTTACTTCACTCATCGGTTATAAATGATCTACCAGAGACATCTAGCGGTTGAAATATTTACTTCCCCTAACGCTTCTATTCATCCAATCACGCTAATTGACCTAGGCTAGGTTTACCTGAATCAATCTACCCAATTTTTCCAGGAAATTTTAATTTATGTACTACGTCTCAAATTTGCTAATTAGCGTGATTGTATCATCAGAAGTTTACTTATAAGCGTTAGGTGAAGTAAAAATTTCCAGCCGCTAGATGACACTGTTGGATCATTGATAGCCGTTAAGTGAAGTAAAAACTTCCAACCGCGGGGGGGCAAAGTACAATCAACGCTTATGAATGAACTTCTATTAGTCCAATCACGCTAAAATTAGAACACATGAGATGTAATACATAAACTAACATTCCCTGAAAATTGGGTCGATTGATTCAGGTTAACTCCGAAAAAATCTATTTTGAAACTTAAAATTGGTGTACTCTTTGCGACCCCCAAATCTCGTTGCACGACCCCCAGTTTGGGAAGCTCCGCTATATAGTAGTAAATTACTGTATACGAAATATCACAGCATTGAATACTGAAAAAGTAACTCAAATAAAATAAGATTTTACAATATAGAAGTATTCATACATTAACGGAATCTCACGTCACTAATGCACACTTACTAAATCATACACACTTCGCAACTAAATTTCACAATACTGTAGTAGTCGTTGGCTATATTTTAGTTTCGGATTAACCCACAGCTGTGTTAGCGTTTATCATTTCAGTAATAAATATATTCCTTTCGAATTAATCTGCCACGACTTCAGTTCTATCTAAGTTTCTTCACCTCCGCCTGGATATGTAAGGAGTGCCAGATCTCAATGAATATTCAATTTGGTTATTCTTTATTTTCTGATTAAATCAATGTTATTATAATATATTAAAAACTGGATATTTTACGAGTGGATCGCCCTTTTTAAAGCTTCCAAATTGCTGGGTTTCCCCCACACACTGAGAAGCAAATCTTTTTCATGTCTCAATCTGTGGTCAAGTACTTCTCGCCTCTTCTCCTCTGTTGTCCATTTAAAGTCTGATGCGGCTTCCTTCATAGCTCGGAAGACACTGTGGTCAGTCTCGCTCAACTTAAATGTTTTCTCCAGCCACTCTATTGCAACTTCACTAATTGACAACTCAGTATATTCTGAAATATCAGATATACCATACAGGTCATGATTTCAAATAAAGATGAAATTTGCCGCATATAATTACCCGATGCAAGGGCGTCAGCAAGGCCAATCATTAGCGCAGATTTACAGTCAAGTGCTTCACATGAGGCAAGGAGATGAAGTGTCTTTCGTGATCCTATAATTTCTCTTAGTCTTGTAGCTCCTCCCCAACCTGTATAGTGTAACCTATCTTTTTCTATTTTTTCTTGTTTATACAGTGGTGCCTTGAAGTTGGGGTCATGCAAAGTAAGAGGCACCACTGTATACTGTATCCAAAAGTTTTAATGTCTACCTGGTATGATTCCCATTCTTTTATGCAGAAACTGGATCCTTGCATCCGGAAGCATTAATCTGCAATGATTATTAGGAAATAAATATCACAAAGTTCTGTAAATTTAAGGTTGTAGTCGTGAGACAATTTAAAAGAGGAAGCAAGAGTTGTGTCTGAATAATTGTACCACAATTCTAGAATTAAAATTTGCATACGGTTGAAGGCAAAGTTGGTACTTTTTTTACCGACTTCAGTAATGCGGTTCACTAGGCCAATCCTTCAAGAACGAAGTAATATAAACCAGAGACCTAGTGATATGTTATCATGTTACTATTCAGACAGGCACCAGAAATACCTGAAATCAGCAGCTGTTGTGATTTCAGCACCACCTCCAAGGGCATTCCCTTTTACGGCTGCAACTGTGATCATTGGAAGTAGTTGAAACAGTGTTAAAGTGTTTTGCATATACATGCACATTTCTTTTCCGTCCTAAAGCAAAACATCAGAGGTTAAACAAACCAAAATTACAAATACTGAAATGTTCCTAAAAACAAGAATGTATCTGCTTTATCTCGGATCGACCTTTGAACCTGATAGTTTTTTTGCTAAGGATAGGTCAAGACCTGAGCAGAAATTGCCATTGGCACCACATAGTACAACTGCTTTGCCTTCCTTCCAATTCCACAATTGCTTCGTAACCTCTCTTAGTTGTACTATCATGCTTCCTGCAAAATTATAGTTATTTTTACAGCCATATACTTTATATGTTACCTCTGAAATATGAGCCATGCACTAACCTGTCATGGCATTCCTTTTCGGTGCATTATCGAGAACAACTAGCGCAATATCATTATTCATTTGAAAATCAATCGTGCCTCCTGTAAAAGTAATAACAGTCACTTTCCTAAAATAAGGCAATATTCTTTAGTGTGTGCTGATGTCCAGAGCTTATACGGGTATTAGTGCATGGAGTGTGCCATGGTACGTTATCCTTGCTAGGGTCCTATATGCACGGCCCTAATATACAACTTGAGTTGCGTGATTATGCTCATAATTTACCTATGATATTATATTAACGCACCTTGTGACAGCAATGAGAATTTATCTTCAATTTTCTTTTCGTCGTAACCATCTTCGCCATCTTTATAAACCCAATGGTAATTTCTAGCCAAGCAGTTCCAATTTCGAAAATTCAAGTGTCTGGAATTTGCTGTTGGGCAATACCTTATAACATTTTGCCTTATGCCCAACATTCCTCACTTAGTCATTCAACATTTATTAATCACAGTGATAAGCTTGTCATAAATAAGAGTAGCCTAATTATTTGATTGCAGTAAAGATTACTGATGTTTTGGAAAGTTTATACATACAGTACAATTGAGTTCACGAACTCTTTGACGTTTTGATCACCAGGTGGCATAAGATAGCTATATGAATCGAAGATAATTGCATCACGTGGTGGCATAAGATAGCGATATAAGTCGAAGATAATTGCATCACATGGTGGCATAAGATATCGATATAAGACGAAGATAATTGTACGCATAACTTCTATGATCCTTTTGCAATATGCCGTAGCCTTTATTGATGACTTTTATTCCACGCAATTCTAGTTGTACCTTATAGATATGGGTCATGTGATAAATGCTACCTTTTCTGCGAACAAATCTATAGTTCGCTCACCTTATTAACAGAAAAACATTATGGTAATTATGGGTTATTAAAACATTGTGCACTGCACTTTCATTCACTGAAAAGATCATTTTCTTTATTGATTACAAGCAAAAGTAACAGTGCTCCAGCTCGTCGTTGGTTCACAAAAAACACAAATAAAATGTCAATAAAACACAATTTCCATATAATGCAAATACTGTGATAATGCAAATACCGGTAATTGCATCCATTAAAATCTCAAACACATATGTACTGCGTATGCTGTGCATATACTCACAGAAACGACGAATCATCTTCAATGAAATCATTCACTACGATGAAACATCGAATTTAGTCAATATTTTCTACATAGACAGGAAAAGGGGAACTTCTACAGCATTGACATATGCCTTATTTATACAGTATAACTGTAATATGATCAGTGTGCACTTGCTTATTTATGCATAATACAAAAGGAAAATTATATTGCGGAAGATGGATTACACTTATTCGCCCAATCAATTCCTATTATATAATCTTATCATATACGATAATGACTCAATGAAGGCTATTATGGATCTGTAGCAGGCTAATTGTTGAAGTTCTGCTACACATACACCTAATCCTACTAAAAAGTCGCATATTTGCCAAAATAGTAGAATTTTATGGTCATACAGCGTTCAAGGGCCTCCTATTTTCAACATTTTACCATTATTATTACGCTGGTGCCGTGTTTTATCCTCGCCATATCAGTATGATGACATTCTCATATTTCTGCGAATATGGATTATCACTATCCGCGGACATCAAAGTAGTGCAAAATGTATAAACTAAGTGTAACTAACACTTAAATCTCAGCTTCCTTAGATATTGAAGTTGATTTAGGCGGGTCGAAGGTGAATCGATTTTGCCTAGGCGAAGAAGGTGCCAAAACTCCAGAATCGGAATTTGGAAACACGTCTTGGGTATAAGAGATCGAGTCGCGCGAGGAGAAGGGTGCCGGTGAAGACGGAATATTGATTGCGTTGTTTTTCTTGATCCCATTAGAAACGATTTTTTTCAATGAACCATTATCACTGTATTGCGGTTTGCGTGATTTGCAATACGGAAACAGACGAAACTTCCAGTCCTTGAACGACATAATGATGCAGGTCAGGTTCACTACGAGATTGGCGTCAAAAATCAAGTTAGTCACGATACGCGGTTCGTCCCTAACCAGTCTCGATATTCCGCCACTAATTATATCAGATAAAGAGCAAAGACAAGCGGTGATCATAACACGTTTTATGATTTTAATCAAAGCCAATTCCCTTTTATGTCGTCTTGTACTTCCCCGTCGCCTCCAAGCGTGAGTAATTGTTCCCGATGAGAGGACCGTGGACGTGGAAGTGATTCGCGACTTTTTACTGTTTTCAGCATCCTGCTTCCGAGTATTTTTCGCAGACGCCTGCTGCATTGCCGCACTGTGCTTGATAAGAGGATATAAAAATATTCCTACAAGCATTGCCTGTGACAACACCGTGCTTACGGTTAGAATTGCGAACCTAGCATCATTGCTAAGCGCTTCCTCTGGCGACGTCACACGACACCCACCGACACTGTCGTACGAGTCTGTGGTAGCTAGAAAAATCGTTCCGTTGAGTACAGCGGCTGACAGAATGCTTGCCAGTACGAAAAAGGCTGCGACATTAAGAAATTTCGAACCAAGATGTTTCATTGCGGGGTGGGATACGAAAACGCGAACCCTATACCACAACACACAATACATGCAGGTCACTGCCAGGACGTACGTTGTCACAACTGCGATCTATGAAAGAAGAAATGAATTCTGTTCTTTATGCTTTTCTCAATGAAGAAGACTAATAAACAGATCCGTTATTGGTATGATTCGACCAGAACCAACATTTGTAAAATGCTACATAATGGCAAAATTAAATGAATTGCATTTTTGCAAACAGCTGACAGCGTCACCGGAATGAAATAATCCTTTGCTATCATCAGGGATACGAACTTACTTATTAGTGTGTAAGAGACACTCGGTCCGTAGTTCCACTACCATTATCTTTAGTCTATTTAATTTAATTGGTATATGAACTCAGCTAAAGTGCATGTGAACAAATAATAAAGATAGGTTTGCTTTACATACCTGATAGTTTCTACAATTGTATCTTGCATTTTTAGGTGGAGCTATTTCTATCTGATCCACGGCCATTCGCGATAGCGATAAAAAGGCAGAAAACAGACACATGACACGTAGGATAAGACCATTGCGCGCCGCAATTAATTTTGGTCGCCCCGTCGTGTTCCCACGGGATGTAGAAGAATCCGATGTTATCGATGTATGGGATCGCTTCTGAATGGAGTCCTTTTTAAAATTGTGATGCCGGTGTCTGCATTTCGACTTTCGCCAACTGTGCTGCAACAACGCGATCGTGATGTAAATCACGATACCGGTGAATGTAATCAACAGCACTTCGTACAAAATTTTCTTGCGGTCAGGAATTCCAATGTCCAAATCGGTCTTGTTTGAATTTGTATCGTTATACATGATGAAGTCGTTCTGCAGCCAAACTATTTCCAAAAGATTTTCAAAGTTTGTTGGAAATTAACTGGCTCGAACACCGATGCTATGCCGTTGCCAAACTGAGAAACTATTTCGAACAAACTGAAAGTATACAAAACATGTTTTTGTAATGCATAATGCAAAAGTGGCCCAAGTCTGAAGCGAAAAGTTTCTATCGTTTACACCTTATTCCGCGATGATCAATACCCGTTGAACTAAAGTACTAAACTAACCTAAAGGTTAGTTTATCGAGAAAGTTTGGCACCCACTACCTATCACCTCGCAGGAACTGTACATATGAAAGCGCCAGACAAATCTCTTAGTTATAGGTATCTGATTTACATCGCAAAATAAAAAACTGCATTAACCCTTTTTCATCTTGACGCGTCCGTCCGTTTCCACGAGGATAGAGAACCACGTGATACTACAGTATAGATTAATCAACCCTCGGATTTACAAAAAAATCTGACAGAAATTACTCGCACATAGACCTGCAGCGTGACTGACGTTTTACGTCATTTCCTGGAAGGAGACATAGTCGTTATTTGGAAGCAATATGACGATCTTACTGAAAAGACGTAAGCATTAAGCACAGTGAAACCCTATTTGCTCGCCTGTATTTCATCCATTATTATGAATGTTTAGTTAGACTTTGATTTACATGTGACTAAGTCCTAGTGATGTATAATGAGAAAGATTTGGTTATCATAAGTACTTAAGAATCATATCTATATGTATGTGTGTGCTCGATAAATTTTATAGATGATTACGAATGAAAATTACAAAGTGTTCAAAATACAATACTGTTTAATTATTAATCAGCATCCTGAGAAGGATTGCTTACTAATACCTTGTGTATATTTCACATCACATCGAATTTAGAATAATAGATAAATAATATTTGGCTTACGTTAGCTTTGACTACAAGTCTTGAAAGTAGGGTATCTGGGAAGCACATTATGAGTTGCCCACGTCAGTGAACGTTATTCACAGTTCAAATAATCATGTTCCTTCCTTTCACAGTTATCATCACTGACGTTATTGTAACAACGACAGACCTGATTAATGCTCCATATTGCTACGTAGGGAATATACGCGTCCATGAGGCTCGGTCATGGCATCAAGTTATTTAAAATATTCCTCAAAAGATTACGTTTATTATAAGTCATTTTAATATTTGCAAAATGCATAGATGTCAGTTGTTTTAGATAAATTACGACTATTCAACAACTGGTCTAATTTTTTTCAGTACTTCGTAATAACTTCCCGCTTAATGTACATTGTACTTTACAGTACATCAGCCTATCTTCTACATGCAAACTGAACTGTATTAAAACTAAACTAATCAGATAAACACCTAGAATATATATTTGGAAATATCTCTGCAAAAAAAAACATCTAATCGAGGATTCTGTTTCTGAATGCTGTAAATATATTCATCAATTCACCTGTAGAATTTAGAAAAATCTAACAAGTTTTAATTCTGTACAACGTGATTCGGTGCACGTACGAACATGGATGGTTTCGCGGTTTTGTAATTACAAGTGGTACACGTTAACTAATAATATACAGTTATAGGTTCATCACTATATAGGATACACTCAACGGTCATTAAAAATGGGAGGTAGCAAAATAATTATATAGAATTACAAGAACTATTAATTTACTCTCGACATTATCAGTGAGATGTGCCTTGTCACTCGTTCGAGTGGTATTTATATATTTGAAACGATCTCAAGTAGATTAAGTCAGATATTACTTTCAATGGACGCATTTAAACATCGATAGAAACTAATTTCTAAAAATCTGATTCATTCACATTCATTGTGATGTTGTCTAATGTAAATATTAATGTTTTAATGCGCTATGTCGTTAATATAATTTTAAAACTTTCCACTTGGTATTTGTATAGCCGAACAGCAGCTTGATGACATGCCAGAGTTCACCAACTTATTTTTCTAAGATTCATGAACTGGAAGTGCTGGAATGTGATTCATATAACGCCTGTCTATACAGTCATTCGTTCAATTAAACTATATACCCCGGCAGGTGTATGCAAATATAGAGGAACTTCTTAGAGGTATTTTAGGAATAGCATGTTGGAGATTCAGAACTGCTTGATATATCACAACACACGAAAGGAAGGAAGCATTGAATACGTTGTAGTACAGTAATCCCTCACCTATCGCGGGGTTACGTTCCAGAACCCACAGCGAAAGGTGAAAATCCACGAAGTACGAGTAGAAGCCACATATTTATTTGATCATTTGAATATATTTAAACGTATTTTAAACCATTCTGAATCATTCACACATTCTTATTTACCTCATTACCCTTTCCAGCAATCATTTGATCTGTTATTTAAAATTTATTTAAAATTTAATAAAAGGGCGCAATAAGTACGATCGCGGACCATAAACAAATAAAAAAAGGAGTCAGAATACTATTGTCAATCCACAGACTACGAGGCGTGACATTTATCATCCCGTTTACGATGGTAAGGTAATCGTATTTTTTTTATTTACACCTTATAAGGCTAACTTTTAACATATCACATCTCACGACATCATGTGATATCTTGGCAACGTGATTAATTGAAGCCTTCAGTCTGGAATTAAGAAGTCACGAATGATAAGCACAGCGAGGACGTTCTGTAAAATAGGTTGCAGCCTTTAAATGCCATACGTAATGTTATTTTGCCTATAAATCGAAATATAACTTGGGTAGTTGTTAAATATGTGCAATACTCATGCTCCGTTGAAACACTTACGCCCGGTTCACACACTATAAACTTGAATCATGAATGTAAGCGATCAATTGGCACTCTCTCCACCGCGGACGGCTGCACTCTACGTGACCTAACCCGATGGCCTATAACCTGAGACGTATAAACACAATAACCGAACATAACCAATACCGATTGCTATTTCCCAAAAAATATTCAAAATACCTACATGATTCATTCATTTACTCATTCATCAATTCAGGTAAAAAATTATATTCTCGTATTTGCCTCCTGTGTATTGCGCTTATACAGAAATCGTGATATTTTTGTCTGAAAAGATTGATATGGTATGATTTAGGTCCATCTGAATCCGTCTAAATCCCATCTTAATTATTTTCTCAATAGTCACGTATAACAAAATTAATTGTTGTATGAAAAGATGTGATTTTTGGGTTACAGTTTACGCAGAACAACATAAAATATATTATACGAACTGTTTCAGCAGACTGATTAACCAGAACTAGCGCGTATTGTATTTCTATTTTTAGGAAGAGAAAAATATTGTACTTCCTAAATTAGATGATCTATCGAAAAAAAGGTTTGCATATTTGTTATTCGAATTCTTATTATAAAAGCCAAAGTAAATTTCGTATTCATATGGAAGTTTCGAAACGATATTTAACGATCAAAATACGGGGACTTTGGCGAGGCAAGGATACTACGAAATTGTGGCCGTGACGCCTACATTATTAACAAACGGGATCGAAACTACCTTCGGGAGAGTTGGGCCTTTTTAATGCAAATCCAGTAGGCATATACATCCACAAAGAAATTCTATTCAAGTAAAGTCAAAATTATGATGGGTCACAACGGCTATCGTCACATTGATTCTCCGCACGATTTCTTATTTATAACTGGACACAGCTGAGTTTACGTTTGATATTGAAAAGTATAGCAGGCAAAACACAACGGGCACAGGTCGTTTTCGAAAATGATTCAAAGAAAATTGCAATTTATATATTGAATCAATTGCATCAGGGTGGTGATTGATGAAGTATATTTTCACCTTGGATGTTGGGAAGTGTTGTTTCAATGATAATTGGGAGCTTCGAGGTGATCGCTGACAATGATAATGGTCCCAAGAAGTTGCTTTGATCCTGGTCACCATCATCATTGCAGCTGATGTCAAGCTATCTTATATATCACAGCAGATACTGAAATACGTCATTGCACGTTCATGCCTTATTCGAGGTTTAAATATAGCTACGTCACTCCTTATTTATGACTGGACATCACGAGTTATCAAGCAAATCGTTCTTACACAATCATAAATTGCAATGTAAGAGTTTTCTCCATAGCCCTGCCCTACTGACCTAACCGAAAGGCGAACTATGCAGAAAAAATGCTGACTATGCTGCATTCCTTATTGTGATGATTCCAGGTCTAGCCAATGACTAAACTATCGCAATCAGAAGGGCGAATACCCAACACCACTCAAATGAGTCACTGAAGAAAGTAAAAACTGCATCTCTTAAGACTCTAAGAAACTCTGTTCTCTTTCAAAGTTAAAGTTAGCTTTTATTACAATGGGAAAGATCTTTTCTTCACAATGACAACGACAATAAAAATATATAAAGATATAATAATGCAGCAACACAACAAAACCTCATCTATTCCTGCTGATAATGTTTGGTGAGGTCAGCGAGGTCATCAAGCTGTCGTTTATTTCCTGTTTTCTCTAGCCATTCCTTGAACTGACTTTCAACAAAGTCCTGGAATCTTTTTTTCTCTGATCTGTGATGAATCAAAAAAACATTTGTAACTTTATGAAAGGCCTTCACTCGAAGGCATATTCTAAACTATACCTCGTCATTTTAGCATCTTTCACAGCTGATTTGTACTTAGTGATGATGAGTTCCTTCTGTTTTACAGAATCTTGATAATGTTTTGGCAAGGGCCATGGTATACAGGTTGTCAAAGGAAATTCGTCATTGCATTTGTCGCTAAATTTGAGCTGGTTAGTGCATTTATCAACCTGGTGTGCTATCAACAGCTTCGACTTATTCATTGTCAGTACTAACCATCCTTGTGGACTTATAATATTGGCATGATTTGCCTGAACACTTACTTGTGGATAGTCTCAAAAGGAATTCTAAAGTTCACAAAATCTTCAGGTGGACATAAGGAAAATAAAATGTCTTCTATGTTTGCGTCACTGGTCTTTGATGGTGTGGTCTCACTTCATTTATAAAGCAGTTGTATTATTTTTTAAACATATACAAGGTGATAGTACTCGAGCAGATCATAGTATGGAGATTAAATCATGTTAAATGTTTATACCTGTTCAAAGTTTTTCCTTTGCTTGTCATTAGATGTGAAAGACAAATGGGATTGTTCCATCTATTACTTTGAGGTGAAATGACAAGACCTATTTCAGCCAAATGCTGTTCGAGTTGACCGTAGTATGTGTGATAGGGGCCTAATTTGACCATTGAAGTTGCGTCTGACCCAAGCGCTTCAATTTGACATTAAGACAAGTTCATAAACGCAATACAATGCATAATTCATTACAAATTTTGTGGCTTAGCATTGACTAAGAACTACCTGAGGTATGCTCTCCTAGCAGAATCGGCCTGGTGGGCGTCGCCACATAAGCCGAGACTTGCTTCGATGCTCCCACAATTATTAATCGGCAGGGAGCAATGACAGTTACGTTGGTGCAACCTATGACACGGATGCAAGATGACACCGGTCCAAGTACAAAAATGGAATTCTGACATTTTTCTATGCTTACGCATCTACAGAAAAAAGTATAACATCATCATTATAACATCTAAAATATTATGATTATGTTTAACAACAATTAGGCATACCTTGAGGGAGATAATAAATAATGCTGAGAGTTGTTGCACCTGTGCAATTTTATGTAGCTCCTACCGAGGAGGGATGATTGGCGTGCGATAGTTTGATAGGAACATTGCGAAAAGATAATAGTTTTGTAAGGAGCGTTCGTGATGTTGCTGGTACAAAGCACCTGCGATCTTTTCATTGTATGAGATTTTCCTGAAAAATATTCAATAGTATATTACTGAAAAGGTACTAGGTCAAAAGGTTTACCAAAATGTTTCCACGATCTGGATATTTTTTAGTGAGTTGTGAGTGATTCGTGGAGTTTCCCTCTAGTGAGCTTCATTGTTTTGAGTGGGGTATTTTACCTAAATATGACAATAATATACCTTTCTTAGGCATTGTCCATTGCAGCTGCGAGTCTGAGCTTACACATGCAGCAACTCCGAAAGGATTCTCCCCCAAAGATGATCGAAGCCAGTTTTCAAACAGAGGAAGAGAGAAATCTTCAGTCGATTTAGAGTAACCAGTTTTATTCTGTAACATACAGGATTTTTAATAACTTTATGATACATGCGAATGTATAAGAATAAGGAACGAAACTGATTTTTGCATTTTAAATTACATAAACAACAACCTGAAATCGTAGTCTTGTAGCTACAGCATGCATTGGCACTGAGCTCTTTTGTTTCGGCAGGTACGTTTTTATAAGAAAACTCAACGACTGAACGACACTCAATGGTAAACGTTTCCCATCTTTGGATGCCTGGTAACATAGAAAACTATATACATTTTGGGCAATTTCCTATTGTTAGACTGCTAAAAGATTTACCTTGTCATTTTCTGCAAGAAGTTCCAGCATTTCCGTTAAATGAGAAAACACAAAGATCAAATGGTTGTGTTCGTCAAATATCTGAAAAAAATGCACTATATTTGACTATATTTAAAAAAAGCATTTTTCAAACCGCATGCCGCTGGATGAACACAGACGTGGCACAAATGCTATGCTAGGGTAGGTAAGCTTAGGTTTGGGTATTGGTTAACTTTAATCCTAACCATCACACGAATCTAACCTCACCTGAGTTTTCTAACCTACACTACTAACCTAGTACACAATTTTATTGGTTACAACGAGCAGATGTGTTATGGCAAGTTATATTGCAATATGTTATAAGGGTGAAATAAAAGCAATAAAAAGTATTAAACTTGTAAAAGAAACATTCTCACATTAGGCATGCTTCCGGACTTCATCAAATGAGAGGTGTCCAAAGACTGTGACTTTGATCTAGGACTGGCGCCGGGCCATTCATCACCTACGATTGACGTTCTTAAGGAAGTTTTGATTGATCGTTGGAGGAAGAGAAACAATATGAACTCCATTGTATCAACTTTCATCTAAAAACCAACATTCATATGAGCCATAAACTTCTATTCTTATTTTTTAATGATGTACCTTCAATTTATATGCATCCAGCGAATTTTTTTCAAGATATTGCTGAAGTAACTCAGCCTCAAGCAATCTGTCTTCTCTTGAACATTCCTTCAAGGTATTGAACGTGTCAAACAATGCCCAGGCTGTAATTTAAAAACACTATGAAGATATACACGGGAAAATAACAGGGTAAACTTAAGATACCTAAATTTTCAGGGAGCAACATCTTGTTGGTAGCAATATGTTTCCAAATGCTCCAGCTGAGTTTAGGATAGCCTCCATCTCTACTCTTGCTCCTTGCATACGTTATCACTTTCTTCAAATATACAGTGGACAACTTTGAATGTGCTTGAAGAGTTCCAAAATAGAACGGGTCCGGGTTAATCCAGATTTCAAATTCGGACATATTGGGAATCGACACTTGGTAACGGCAAAAATATTTGAATCCTGTTAATGTAAAATATTCTTAATGGGAATTCATAATCAGGGTGTTACGGCAGTAAAATAATCAGTCAGTAAAGAAAAGATACCAGATACATTTTTATAGAACGAAGGGCATTTGAATTCCAATACATGTAAACAAACATGACCCAGTACACATTATAAAACATCCACAAGGTGTCGCATCATCTGAGAAACGACCTGGTGTAAAAAATATTACAAATTCGAAATAGCATGGATTTAGTGCAAAGGAAAACGGTTAACAATATATTGGTTATTGTTCGAATCACCAATAACAAGATCATAGTATTTATTGGTCTATCTACAGTATAAGTCCATACTTAGGAAAGCAGAATCAAATCAGTTAGAAACTGTCGAAATTCGCCATATCAATGTGATTTCACAAGCATAACCTGCAAAAATAATCAAATTCATATCTCCAATGATTCTACAACAGTTCCCTATTAATTGGATTTTTTTAACTTCTTTTATTAGAACAACGATCGGATGGAACAAGATACGGCCTTTACGCTGAATGTTATGCAACATGATCCCTGTTGGTGGGAGAATTACGTCCTATATAAATTGCGCCATGTTTCGATTCTAGCACATTCTTTCGATGTTCTCAAAGAGATTTTTGAACATTATCTCATACAATTACTATAAGGGCATAGAATAAAAAAATCAGAGAATAGAACTGCAATTAACGACACACTGAAACCAGCAAGAATGTTGGTGCAGTTTCTTCTGACAGTAGTGCTTCTAGCAACAGCAGGTATGTAACAATATTTTATTTACTAGATTAAATACTTCAATACTTAGGACTCAGTACACACTATTATATGCATATATGTATCAATTTATTGCCATGATTCATTATTAAAATTCTAATCTGAGTGGAGATCCCTTTTCGTACGCGAACCAGGGTTGTCCAACAGAAAAAAATTGAAGCCTGAAATAATGTTTTGAAAAAATCGTAAAATTTGGTAATACAATAGTAACAACCTTGACCACCCTTCAGGGAACCGGACAACCCGTTTAGTATCACTTTTTGACGTATGCAGCATATGAGAATATTCCGAAGCTTTCAGCGAACTGAGTAAAAATGAAATCATTAAAATAATTCATTGCCGTTAAGATACCGATACCAAATGAAGATTTAATGCGTGTGTGAGAGTAATAGTATCGCTGGGTTGAGTAAGTAGTTATCATCATAATTTCCCTGCCATGCACCACCTTGATTCCGGAGGATTTTTATATTGAATGAAATTAAACAATGCAGAGTGACTTTTGCCCTACTTACCAATGTTGCTAAAGAGGAAATAATTCAATATGTCCTGAGGAGATGTCTGTTATTTGCCAGAAAAGAATACAAAGGAGAGTGGTATTATTTGACAGTGTTTCTAAAACAAATCAGCTCTTGTCAGCGTAACGTGTAGGGTGTCAGCAACTCTCTGTTGTTGATATGTTTCAATACACAGGCGATAAGCAACAGCATAAACGTAGCGATAACACAAAGTAAATCTTTTGATATTTTTAAGGGCGTTGCTAAAATACGGCGACGTTGTATATAAGCTAGGGGTTTGGAATCTATGCGATGTCATGGTTCTTCTTAATAAATAAAAGTTTATTGTTCTTCCTATTCTGTATTATTAGTGTAACTCTCCATCATTGCATCTCATCCAAAGTAAAATTCCACCAGATAGCACTTTATTAATTAAAGCATCATTATAAAAAAACTGTAAAAAGCGAAAAGAATGTCACAATAAAACTCGAGCGAGAAAGGATAAGATTTTTCAGTGTTATTTCGTAATCTAGTACAGTATTGTATTTATTGGCACTTCTGTACTTCGTAATAAATACTAAAATTTCACACAATTATGCAGCACTCCCGTTGTTGTCAATTGTAAAGTTGTCACATTATCATCACTTGCTTAGTTCAGAATAATGCAGTGTATCATCTGCATTCTAAATTGCGGGTGATTGGCAGCATACTATATATGTGCTACACACAGATACATGCCAATAACATGAGCTGAATCTTCAAGTCAACAGCACCGAGTTTCATCAGCACATGAAGGTCTGTTACTTAATACGGCAGTATGCAATGCTGAATATAGGATGTTGGCATGAGGACCTTGAACCTCCTCGCAGAACCTGGAATTTCGATCTCAAACCTGCGAATATATAATACGATCGGCCTGTCGGGTGATCTTAGTTTAAAGCCATTACACCACGGCAAGGTGTCACCCTTCGTAATGGGTTTATTAAAGAATAAACCCTCACGCAAGTAGACAGGCAGTCACTGCAGTGAGGAAAAGACATTTCGAGGAATATAATTGCAAGCTAGGCCTAGTAATTGCATTGTACTTACATACCATAATATATAAACAACCGTATAGGGTGTGTCCTCACACGATGATGTCAATATCCAGCCACTAGAGGGCGTGTTTCCAACCAATGTCAGCATACAACCACTGGAATGGGCGTCCTTATCCCTCGGTAGCATGTAAAGGGGAGTGTAAGCAACCAGATGCATTCATACAACCACTAGATGGCGTGTTTTCAACCGATGTCAGCATACAACCACCAGAGGGTGTATCCTCAACCGTTTATGTCAGCATACAACCACTAGCGCCTCTGGAACTGTATCCACTGTATATCTATTGAATAACTGCCGATGCAGTTGTGCGTTAACGGAGCGTAACAGTTTCGGCCGGCCGGCCGGTCGCGTGAAATATTTTTGGTTTACTATACGTAGCGACATACGTAACAAGTAACACAAGATAATATATGCATATAAAATTCAATAAAAATCAGTTTGGAAATTGAAATTAGTTGCGGTTAATGAAGCTCCACATGTGCACCTGCGGAGCTTCCTAATAATAAGACTTTACCCAGTATTCAGTATTAAGGTCCCAGAATAAATAAATAAATATGAAATACTCATCAACTTATCCTTCTCCTTGTCCCGATGTCTCTCGTCTTCCTGCTCCCACGACGTTCTACGTCTGAGCTGCTGTGTATTACAATAATATGCTTGAAATAATACGATAAAATCAAGAGTATATTAAGTTTACTTATAAATAACACCATTCATTGGAGTATTTTTGCGACGAATGATTTAAACAAGCGCCCGACCTGGATTTAAACCATGTCGTATCAAGTAAATATGTTTACTTAATGAAAGGCAGCAGCATACACAATAGTCAATATAAGACAACAAACCAAATTAATTTATCTTAGGATTTGAAATGAACTGATCTAATTCTAGATGGTTTACATAGACCCACAGGCAAACATCCCATAGTGTGGGAAACATGTTAATAGAATAAGTTAACCCACTCAGTCAACACATTTCCTATTGCCGACAGGCCATCCAAATTCAATGTGCAAGAACCTAACAAGGATTCAACACGTCTTAGCCTATCACCAGAATGCATTCGCTTTATGCCAAGTACCTTACATTATCTTTTTTTTTAGTATATTGCCATACCTTCGTGCATTCTCTCAGTCGCTTCAATCTTTTGCGAATGCGATCCCACCCGGCGCAAAAGCAATCCTAGGATGATAGTAAAACTACAATTTAAATAAGGCCCATATAGGTTAATAAAATAGTAGTAAATCACCACTCACATGTGATGACGCCACTTCATGGTTTCGTGAGTGATAGCTGCGCGTCGTGGTTGATTCCAGATATAAGAACATTGATATTTTAGTATAGTAAATAAACAGCATTAAGAATACAAATTCTACAGTAAAACGAACGTCTGCATACCGTGGCGTAGTCTCCGCAACGGGTAAAGCTTCCAAAGTCGGCGCAAAAGCTTCGACGCTCCTTAATAATGGTAAAATGAAAAGAATTTGAACTTGTGATGTATTCTTAATTCGAGAAAATTTCTCGCAACTCACCTCTGCATCCTATGCATTGTTCTTCATGCTTGTTCCACTGGTATCATCTTCTCGTGGATGTGGATGCTAGATCTAAAAACATTGACATTGACGTCTAGATTAGCCGACTTCCTGACTAATGATTTTCAACCCAAAAATATCAAATGATTATCTGTCAGCAGTCTTCTCCCCTTCTCGGCATCGAGTAGTCGTCTTGATATTCTCCATCAACCCGTTCTAGCATTGTACTGGCCGTTCCTGCCTCGACGGTTACAGCATTTGCATCTTCTTAAGTCGGCGCAAAAGCTTCGACGCTCCTTAATATTGGGAAAATGAAAATAATTTGAGCTTGTAATAATTTTTTCTATTCGAGAAACTCACACACTTACTTCTGCATCCTTTGCAGCGTTCTTTATGCCTGTTCCACTAGTATCTGCTCGTGGATGTTGATGCCAGGTCTAAAAACATTGACATATACATCCACATTAGCCTACTTGCAAACAACTTATTTCAACCCAAATAGTAGGAAACGATTATCTGTTTGTAGTCTTCTGACAGTCCTCGATGTTCGATGTCTGCTACTGCCGATCTTCATCAGCCCGGTTCACCTTGTACGAAAAAAAAGTTAATTTAGCTGACGTCACTTGCTACACTAGATATGTAATGTTATTTTACACTTTGACATGTCACATTTTCACAAGTTTTTACCATTGAGTGGTCGCCTTGTTGCTTCAAACTTTCGCCACTTCACTAGACGCAAAGTTCTCGGTCAAGCCCTTAAACATAATACAAAACTCTTACTGCTACTTAAGACTATAAATAACATTGTGTTGGTAAATATTATGGAAGTATACTATTGTTTACATTTCCTTGACTCAGAAATTCCTTCTATGTATACATGTATTTTATATTCATTTTACCTGATGTAGTCGCCTTCTACAAGTTTCATCTCGCTGACCTGGTGCAAAAGTCTGTAAAAAAACGCGATAAGCGCAAAAAAAACATAAAAAACAACGAAACTTAAATGCCGGGCCCGGCAACACAAAAAAATAAATGGAAGAAAACAAACAATGCATCAATAATCGGTCACAATATCAAGATACTGCATATGAAGAAAACAAAACAGAAACCTCGTATAACCTTGCCTGACCTTGTTGTATAACTACATATGTAACCAGCTGCTCATCGACCAAACTAGATAAACTGAATGTATGGAGAACAGCTTACCAACCTTAAATGTAATACCATTTAAAAAAAAAGAAAAAAAAGAAAGAAACAGCAGTTGTATTATGAAACCAGACAAAAAAAGTGTGAGTGAGATTCGATCTAAAGTCTAATTGGAGATTTTTATTTCCAAAATACAAAGGAGAGAAAATTAACGAAGGTACGACGGCAGTTGATATCACTTTTTTTTTGAGTTTCAGTCTGATGTCTGATTGGAGCTTGTTTAAAATAAAGATACAAAAGAGAAGAAGAAGGAAAATTAAGGAAGGTGCAAGGCGCGCTATTAGATAAACGGTTTTAGAGAATCATAATAATTTTCCTCCAGTATCATTTTCCTACCGACGTGGCAGTTAATGTAATCTCTTCTACTATTTGGGTATACGAATGTCGATCTTCCCTCAACCATAGAACGGACAATAGCGGACTTGATTTTAAAAAGGGCATCTACCACTAGTTTACAACATGTCGTGACGACATTATTGAAGCGTCAGGGTTCAGTAGTATAGTGAGAGCAGAGTGACCATGTTTCTGATTGTTATTTTATATGTCTGGCTTGTAAGTCTGCTCTTAGACCTGTTCCTCATGGTTCTGGTTCACCTGCCCTATGGAGATGGTGAGTCTTTATTAAGTAACATACCTTCCTGTGCTGATGAAACTGAAGTCAGTGCTGTTGACTTGAAAATTCAGCTCATGTTATTTGCATTTATCTGTATGTAGCACATATATAGTTAGCTGCCAATCCCCCACAATTTAGAATGTAGATGATACACTACATTGATCTGATCCCACTGCAGTTTTAATAATAATGTATTGAATGAAATTCATCTCTAGTGGTATTTGTTTGGTCAAAGTTCATTTATTCTCGAACATAGGCTTTCCTTTGTGTGTTTACTTTATATGCTGCTAGTGGAGAATTAAGGCATTTTTCTAATGGTAAGTGTATATATATATATATATTTTTACATATCACATTACGGAATGAAGCATATAAATATTTATTAGCCCGCCTATGGTGAGACCAAAATTACGATATTTGAAAGTTGTATTTTTAATGTGGCAATTTGATTGTACTTTGCCATCGAGTGGTTGAAAGTGTTTAATTGACTTAACGGTTATACATGATCCAACAGTGAGATATGCACATATGAGACGTAATACATAAACCAACATTCCCTGTAAAAATTGGGTTGATTGATTCAGGTTAACCCCGAGTAAATCCATTTCGAAACTCGAATATCTATTCCGGGTAGGCCGTAACGAGTGACCCCGCGTTGAACAACCCTTAATAACTCGCGGACAAATTGCCGTTCAACTGTATATGACACACCAATGAATGTAGAATTTCATAACGAATCTATACATATAAGTTTCATAAGCACAACAAACTAACGGATGCCATTATCCCCTTTTTAAGTCACCAACCTCCTAGTAACTTGAGCTTGAATTAAAAAGTGGGTACCGGCTCCCATTTGTTTGCTGTGTACATGAGATTTATATATATGGATTCGCTATGACATTCTGCATTCATTGACGTGTCGTAAATAGTGGGACGGATATGATTCCGCGAGTTATTAAGGGTTATTCAACGCGGGGGTCGCTCGTAATAGCCAACACGAAATAGGTATCCGAGTTTCAAAATAGATTTTTTCAGAGTTAACCTACATAAATCGACCCCATTTTTTCAGGGAATGTTAGTTTATGTACTAGGTATCCTATGTGCTAATTTAAGCGTGATTGGATCATTAGTAGTTAACAAAAAAATTGTCGATTGTACTTTGCCATCTAGCGGTTCGAATTATTTACTTCACTTACCGGTTATAAATGATCCACCAGCGACATCTAGCGGTTAAAAATTTTCACTTCACCTAACGAATATAAATGAACTTCTAATGAGCCAATCATGCTAAAATTATCACATATGAGACGTAATACATAAACTAACATTGCCTGAAAAAATTGGATCGTTTGGATCAGGTTAACCCTGAATAAATCTATTTCGAAACTAGAATATCTATTCCGGGTCGGCCGTAACGAATGATCCCGCGTTGAACAACCCTAATAACTCGCGGACTAATAGCCGTTTAACTGTATATGACTCACCAATGAATGTAGAATTTCATAACGAATCTATACATATAAGTTTTATAAGCACAACAAACTAACGGATGCCATTATCCCCTTTTTAAGTCACCAACCACCTAGTAACTTGACCTTAAATTAAAAAGAGGGTACAGGCTCCCATTTGTTTGCTGTGTACATGAGATTTATATGTATCGATTCGCTATTACATTCTACATTCATTGGCGTGTTGTATATAGTGGCACGGCAATTGGTCCGCGTGTTATTAAGGGTTGTTCAACGCGGGGTCACTCGTAATAGTTGACCCGAAATAAGTATCCGAGTTTCGAAATAGATATTTTCAGAGTTAACCTACATTAATCGACTCCATTTTTTCAGGGAAAGTTAGTTTATGTACTACGTATCATATGTGCTAATTTTAGCGTGATTGGATCATTTAAAGTTTATTTAAAATTGTCGATTGTACTTTGCCATCTAGCGGTTAGAATTGTTTACTTCACTTACCGGTTATAAATGATCCACCAGCGACATCTAACGGTTA
>QXVX01005218.1:0-10197 GCA_013436065.1 Halocynthia aurantium | reverse complement strand
TGATCTTGGTAAAGAATGAATAGAGCTGATAGGACCATAGCTGCAACGCAGTAACTACGAAGCGTCTCCCACCATGGTTTTAAATTCGTTTCAGCTAATATATCTGATAAATACAATCCAGAGTATGAGTCCATTCTTTAATAATTTGGTTCTGAATGAGCGATGATCTTCGTCAAAATAAATCAGTATAAATCGTTATCATTGATTCCAATTCGAAATTAATCCTGGGATGAAGTTGAATATTAATTAACAGAATCTCAATGATGTTCACTCAGAGCCAAATAATGCTAGTAAGAGCCAAGAATGAATACCACTAATAACGCTACTATCATTAACTGGTCATATTAAATCATCCACGTAATAGTGCTGATACTTCTAACACAGTAACATCATAGTATATATATATTTATACAGTAAGTCCTCTAGATACGAACATTTGTATTACGAACTTTCGCAGATACGAAAACCGACGCAAACATTAAAATTTTTTGTGAATGGTTTAGTTCTCCCAGCCTCTTTCTCAGTCACGTGTGGTCTATCTCACGAAGTAGTTGTAATCTGTGTATTAAGTGATTGTTATCGCGTTTGTATTTAATAATTCAGAGAGTTTTCGAACCCATAACCTTTAAAAATGCTAACAGTAAATATTTACACTGATTTGTTTATAAGGGATTGATGGGAGTTGTTGGATGGGAACCGATGTAGCTGTATAGGCATTACCTGTGTATTTATTTTTATTGTGTTGGATTTACGGACAATTCCAGTTACGAACAACCTTAACGTAACCTGTTCGTATGTTGAGAACTTACTGTATGTGCGTATATGTTAATACGGCCTAGCGTTGAATGATTTGCGTAACTGGATGCAACTAACAGATAGCAGGAGAACTATACCCGGAGTCACTTCCTGAGATGTGGTTGATATTACCACGATACAACATCCTTGCACCTTGCCAAGTAGTGTTGACTGTACGTAACTAACAGGTAGCAGGAGAACTATACAAGGAGTCACTATCATGTAGTATATTAACTATTATTTTGTTCCCTAACGTGCAGTCAATTTCGTCCTGATTTAAGCAATACGTACAGTTGAACCTCGATATAACGGACTAATAGGGGGGAGCAGTTGTCCGTTATAGCGAAATTTTAAAATTTTAAACGTTCAGACCAGATATTAACTCTAGCAGATTTTGTCCGTTGTATCCGAAATCCGTTGCATCGGGGTCCGATATATCGAGGTTCAACTGTACGTAGATTTCGTTACGGTCGTAGCTTAGCAGTCGTAATACCCGGTCGTTAAACAAGATGGTTGTTTGTCTGTACAGATAAGGATAAGCAAATATTTTATACTGTTCTACTGAGGTTAACTGTTACCAATACCCAACCTTTGAACATACCACATTTAAACTACATTGAGCTACTGTATCTTATCATTTCCTCAGCTCTCTAGATTTACCTTTCCTCAAGTTTAGCCAAAGAACGAACTGTGAATGACGATAACTCTTTAATATATGAATCTACAGCTCAACACTTCTACGATAAAACTATCAGATAATTGTTACTAAGTAGCAAGTAAACCATGCAAGTAAAATATTGTTACATGACATCATAAAATAGTATACAGATAATAATATATCGATATTCTTGGTATTCAAGACTAAGTGAAAGAGATTATTTACATTGTTGAGTTGATACAGTTGATGTCTAGAATTAATATTGACAATTAAGATTTGAGCAAACAGAGGGGAAGTACTTGTAATTCTGAGAATTGAACTTAATGTAATTAGTTGTTAGTTGTCTGTTTACAATGATACAAATTAAAGGGATTCAAGTCGTGGTGCCTCGTACTCCGTGCTTTCAAGACTTCATGAATTCATGAAAAATTATATTCGGAGTTCGACCGATGCTTCTACGTTCGAACTTCGCGCGTGAAAGACACTTCGAAAATTCCATCCGTTCGAAAATTGCGCTCGCTGCGTAAAGTGCATTTGTGTTTGAAAGTTTATTTTATTCGCGGTGAGCAGTTGAATTTGACGCAGGCATAATTAGAATTTACACCCAGGCAAAACGGATTAATTCCCTTTCCGCTTGTTCTAATGGAGATAATTGATTCGGACCTCGAACAATTGCGAATTCGAGCTGCTTGAACGGATTGCGTACGAAGTACGAGGCAACAATGTATACAGTTTTCCCTTGGACGGCTGCGAAAATTCCTGATAATGATTATACTAGAAAATAAAAAAAGTAGACCACCGAATTACCGGCAACTCATAATCCGGACTAAATAATGAATGTCCCGTTTAAACTGTTTACTGAAACATAACGTTATGAAATTTGTATATAAAATAAAATTATTGATTAAATCCATCGTTAGGGAATATGAACCACAGAATATGGGACTGAAACTATTGAAATATTGTTGTTTTTTTCAAACTATATTTGTACAGTGCAGTCAATGTATTATCTTTGATATACAGCTTCGATATAACGCGAATTCGGACTTTTTTTGGTAGTTAAACGCTAGGAAGCCTCGTATCTTGTGTTTTCAGTGGCCATTATCAACCAGTCCCCAATGCTAGAATATGGTCATTAAATCCTGTGTTGTCTGTGTTGCCTGCCTTTCCTGTGTTGGATGACGACCAGGGTGAATATTTCTTTCCTGCACTCTATTTCGGACTTCTGAGCAAATTTCACCTGCATCCGTTATATAATAGCCAAGGTCTAACTGCTCTTTCATGTAGTCGTCAACACTCAATTCACGACCTTGTCTGTTGAATACTTTCCTATTCCGTAAACTTGTGGCTTTATTCATCCAATGTAACACATGCTCTGTGGCTTTCTGGCTTTCCCACTCGTTAGCAGTGTTTTTCAGAACGTAGTAAAGTAGCGAACATCCTCCGGGACCTGGTTCTACGTCATCAAGCTCGAAGTCGAGTTCATTGCAACCACAGTAATCGTGAATGTCAAATTGATCTATTTTCGAAAAAATACGCTCATCATATAGAAGCATGTGAAGATGAAAATATTCTTTATACATTTTGTTTTTGAACCAGAATTTGGATAATTCATGGAAAAACGATTTTTTACCATTAAAAAAGGAAAAATCGACCTCCTGCAAAAGATGTTGTGAACCAGAGGCTCCTTGTTCCCCTTGATTCCTGATAGCAAGATACAATTCATATCTATGCCGATTTATTTCTGTGATTCCTATTCCCTCTCCATATCCACAGTCACATAAAATGCAAGATAGCTCAAACATTTCCATTTCATTGTCACAATCTATAACTAAGTTTGAGCTTTCATTGTTATCCTGAGCAATATCACCTAGCAGAGATAGATATATTTCATTCGCAAACTCAGCACTGTTTCGTGCGAGTCGCAATGTTATCTTGGGTTTTTGACGTCTTCCTGATCGGTCATCTATCCAATGGAGCAAATGCTGAACAGCAAGGCGATTGAAGAAGACTTCTCCGTTTTTATTTTTTGGCCTCGAGTTTAGCACATCGCGTAGCAACGCCGTAGTATTAATCGTACCACGTAGATCGACATAAAGTTTTATATAGTCAAAATCCTGAACCTCAGCTGCTTTTTCCATGAAACCTCTCATAATGTCAACGACTTCGTTCCGATCGCGCAATAATTTCACAGTTCCCTCAGTCAGATCCGTTGAAGCTGCGGCGAATTGCCGTATAAGTCGCCAGTCATTGGGAAAATTGCAAAGTGAAAACTTGGCAGAACGTTTACAACCCACTAGGATCTGAATCGATAAAGATACCATGTATACGGTCATTATTATGTCAAAGGGTCCAGACGTTAAGTAATCTGAGCAAGCAAAATCTTCAAACTTTATATTTCTCACTACGATGTCTTTTTTGCAAGTATATTCTCCGATTTTTAAATTATATATTAGTAAAAAAGACGCCAACATACAAGACAGCAATAAAACTATTCCTACAAGATTTCTCACGAAAAAACATATCGCTACGAGTGTTGGATTCAGACTGCACCATAAACTGCGCGAAACTTTTCGTATCACTACACGATTTTTTTCTCGCCTTTCAGTTTCTTTGTTCTGATAAGCATTCTGCATGTTGTGGGACTCGAAAGGAACACGGAAAGCTATGTCTTCTATTTCCTCTGGTAAAAGATCGAGATCTTTTAGGGTATTGTCGGCATTTCTAACAGTTCGAAACTTTTGTTTCACAGAAGGCACCATCAACCACCATGAATACCAAAGGTGGATTAAAACAGCAAAGACCATGACATAACTGCTTACGCTTTTGCTGTTATTCCACGGTAGATACTGGTAACAAATTCCATCAACGTATAAAGTCTCTGGATTGGTAAGCGTTACGTTAGATGATGAAGGTATGCAGTGTAATGTAGCTGCCCATGACAGAGACAACATAGTAGAAGCGGCAAAAAACATGAATACAACAGCTACTATGCGGACATTTTCCAAGGAAGGTTTCATTTTAGTCTCATCCAACACATCACTTACTAGACTATAACTTGTGATTGATGACAGAGCCATGTTTCGGAGCCGAGTGCACGTTTTACGACACTAAGCTGAACACGGAATTAAAACTATATCATGATCCTGTATGAAATCACGGTATAATATTATCATTATCGTTTTCACCTGACAACACTGCTTATACTGAAATGGTCTACTATTCCGATGGGCCTTGACGGCTTTATTAGGCTCAGGTAAAACTTCCGTAGGGCGAGCTTTTGTCACGAGATCAGGTTTGCAAAACATTTCCGTACTTTCAACCTTTCTTTACAGCTTTCATTCAACTATTGTGTACATATTGTCAGGTTGCTAAATGGGGTTGGCTTTGTTTCAGGTTCCTTAGAAAAACAAACAAGAGAATCTTGGTCTCTTTGTAACTTGATTGGATATAGCTAATGAATGAATGGAGAAAGAACTATAGTAATCGATATCAATGTTTTGTCAAACGAGATGAGGCGTTGTTTAAAACATGCGTGCCTTGTGCTTCGTACATTCCAGCCTTTGAATGCTGAATTCATAGAAAATTCCATTCGGAGTTCGAACGATGCTTCTACGTTCGAACTGCGCGCGTAGTAAAAAAAATGCGCTTCGAGAGTTCACGAGTTGTTAAAAATTGTGCTCGCTACGTAAAGTAAATACGTTGGTGATCAGAAGCTTGTTTTAGTCGCGGTGAGCAGTCGAATTTGACGCTAGAATAATAGAGTTACTATCCCGGCAAAACGGATTAATTCACTTTCCCATATTTTCGTTTCTAGGGATAATTGATTCGAACTTCGAACAATTAGAGACAATGATCATTAAAACGGAAAATGAATCAATGTAGACCACCGAATTACCGGCAATTCATAATCCGGACTAAATAATGAATGCCCAGTTTAAACTGTACAATAATGGGAAATAACGTTACCATATTCTGTATGAAATGGGGAGAAGAGTCTTTTAAGGTCAAGCAAAAAGAGATAAAAGCTCGTGCATCAAGTATCTGGATTATATTTCACGGGGCTGTAAATACAAAGTCGGCAAAGCTTTCGGAATGGTAGAATGTGCTGTGTTGTTAATCGAAAACCAGGAAGATCTAATCGCAACCATTTTCTAATAATTATTGTTAGAAGTGATTGTTACAGTGATACGCGATATAATATATTTGTTGTTATATATGGGTGTATACCAGTGGTTCTTAAACTGGTGGGCGTGTGAATGACTTTAAAAAAATACTGATTATTTATTACCAATGTAAGTCTTGCACTGATTATTTAGCCCAGAGGTGTGCGGCCCGTGAACCGAATTCGTTCGGCAAATTGGTGCTGTCAATGGGGCGCGAATTTTTATGAAAGATGTAACGGGGGTGCAGTCCAAAAAGTTAAAAACTACCGTTCGTTTTTGTGTAAACTGTTGGGAATATACTTCAGAATGCCTTCAGAATGATACCCATTCGTGTGTTATTAATGGAAAGCCAGGAACATTTGATCGTAATCATTTTCAAATAGTCAGTGTTAGAAGAGTTAGGATCGTCTATACAGCGATATGCGATATAGATATCGGATATATTATATTCGTTGTTATATCTGTATAGGGGAATGACATGAAATGTACTTTAATTCATTCGTACAATCTAGAGTTGAATGCTGCCATACTTGTAAATCAAATGAGACATTTTAGAAATTCATGTCAAGCAGAAATACTCGTTTGCTTCAGTACTGTTTGGATTATGTTTCCATGGGGTAGTGAATAACTAGAGCCATTGGATTTGTACGACATAGTATGTGCTGTAATGAAAACGACGATAACATTTCAAGCATAAATACGATTGTACACAATTATGTAGAACCCCCGTCGTTTTAATTGTATAATTGTCACATTAGCACCACTAGCATCACTGTTCTTAGTTCAGATCACTGCAGTGTATCATCTACATTTTAAATTGTGTGTGATTGACAGCAAACTATATTTGTGCTGCACATAGATATCTACCAATAACATGAGCTGAATTTTCACGTCAACAGCATTGCCCTCTAAGTGGGTTCCCCTTATTTTTTCGCAGCCATCTCTGTAATGTAAGAAATATGAATCCGAAAATCATGAAATTACAATCAGTCGTGTACTATGTTAATTGCCGTTTGAACGTAAAGAGTGCGAGCCCAATTTTAACGATATTCCGGATACAAGAATATCGGATTATTGCTTCATGTGAAATGAGATATACTATTTCGGGTTGACTACATAGCGGGAGTTCTAATAAGTAAAAGATAAATACGTCCAATTAGATGGACAATAATAGAACAACTAATTACGCCTCCCGCTGACGAACCGACATTTTCGTCAATAAATATGATGTGCCCTTCAGACTTGGATTAGACGCATAAATACTGCTATAGACATGCACTATTATTTTCCTTCTAATTGGACATATTTATCTTATACTTCTTTTATAATAATGAGACACTCGCCGTTTTCATTACATGAGCAGCGTTGTCAGGTGAAAACCAGGAAGCTATTATCATACAGTTACTTCATACAGGACCAAGATATAGTTTTAATTTCGTGTTAACTTTAGTTTCGTACTACGTGCAGTTGGATCTATACGATCGCATTCATCTTCATCTCACATTGAACGGATTTTATGAAAGCTTTGACTAACTGTGCTAAAATTCTATTTTACATAGCTGTAACGACTAAAATAATTTCGTAATAAGAAGTTGTACTCGGAATATGGCGCTGTCATCAGTTGCAAGTTTCGTTCTAGTAAGTGATGTGTTGGATGAAACTAAAATGAAACCATGGTTGGAAGTTGTTCGCAGAATAGTTGTTGTTGTCATGATTTTCGCCGCTACTGCTATGGTACCCCTGTCGTTGATATCTTCTATCCACTGCATCCCTTCATCTTCTGACATAAAGCTGACGAATCCAGAGACTTTATATGTTCATGGAGTTTGTTACCAGGATTTACCTTTTGTCATTAGCAAATATGTGAGCATCATTGTCTTAATCATTCCACTCATCATCCACGTTTGGTATTCATGGTGGTTAATTGATCCTTCTGTGGGAAAAAAGTTTCGAACTGTCAGAGCTGCCGACAATATTTTGAAAGATCTCGCTCTTTTACCGGAAGAAATCGAAGACATGGCTTTCCGTAATCCATTCGAGTCGAGAAATATGCAGAAAGTTTATCAGAGCAAGGAAGCCGAAAACAGTAGTGAAGAAAATCGTGTGGTGATTCGAAAAGTTTTGCGTAGTTTATGGTGCAGTCCAAATCCAACACTCGTGGTGTCTCGGTACGCTGTAAGAAACATTGGTGGAATATTTATACTATTCGTTTCATTCGTCATGTCTCTAGTTTTGATAATTTTACTACCATTACAAGGCACAGAATATAAATGTGAAAAAGAATTGAAAGTCAGAAAAATAAAGTTTAAAGGCTTCACCTGCTCAAGCGACATCTCGCTTATCCCGTATGTAATATTGTTGGTTGTTTATACTCTAACCTTAATACTGCAACTAAGTCTATCCCTAATACTGCAACTAATCCTAACGATCGCCATTTCATGTAAATGCTGCCATCCTGACGAGGGAATGGGTTTCGATGATTGGAAGTTGATATCACAGTTTGCAGCAAAATCGACTGGACTGACTACAGGGACGAAAAATTTACTACTACGTCGACGTGAGGTTCTTCAAAAAATGACTGAATTCTTGAAAAAAGCAGCTGAAGTTCGTGATTTTGACTATTTAAATCTTTATTCGGAACTCGGAGACGATGAAAGCGAGGAAGAATTGATAAATATCATCAAACTTCGAATGGATGAAAAAGAAATGACGGATGAAGATTTACAAGATTATTCAAAGTACTTCATCGAAAAAAAGTTTTTTGAATTCTACGTTCGTGCTCATTATAAATACTTTGGACAGAACAGCGAGAAAAACTATGATTATCAGGATTGTGGGTGTAGCTTGCTATTGGATTTCAGCAATTCTGATGACATCACAGCACAGAAAGATTTGCTACGTGCTGTGCTGACAATGAGAGTAAGGAACGAAAACGGAGAAGATGTTATCAATCGCCTTGCTGTTCAGCATTTGCTTTATTGGATAAATAATGGGCAAGGTAAAAAACCGAAGATAACATTCCGACATGGACAAAACAGGCAAGCAGATATCCAGGATGTGGTTAATTACGTTACTACATCTATACAGTTATATGAAAATGGGGATAAGATGCCCCTTTTCCCCCAAAGAAGTAATAAGGGAGGGAGGAAGAAGGAAATGTGGAATGACAAAGAAGAATCTAACGTGGTTATAGATTGTGACAATGAAATGGAAATGTTTGAGCTATCTTGCATTCTATGTGACTGTGGATATGGAGAGGAAATAGGGATCACAGAAGAAAATCGATATAGATATAAAGTGTATATTTCTATCAGGAATCAAGGAGCAGGAGGAGCCTACTCTCGTTCACAGCATCTAGCGCAAGAGATTGGTTCAATATTCGGTGGCGCCAGATCGTTTTGTCGTGAATTATCCAAATTCTGGTTCAAAAACAAAATGTACAAAGAATATTTTCAGCTTCACATGCAGCTATACGAACTGCAGATTTGTCTGGATGAATTTGACATCCAAAGTTACTGTGGTTGCAATGAACTCAACTTCGAGCTTGATGACGTAGAACCAGGTCCCAAAGGATGTTCGCTGCTTTACTACGTTCTGAAAAAACATGACATTAAGACCGAGGAAGCCAGAAATCATGTGATGTATTGGATGAATAAATGCACAAGTTTGCATGGCAGAAAAGTCGTCAAAAGAGATGATCAACATGAATGGAGTCTTGAAGAGTACGTGAGCGGGCAATTCCCGGGTATAGAACCAGAATCTGTTCTGGAATCTTACCAGGAGATAGCAGCCAAAGCATTTGACTTTGAATTCTTAGCTACTCGGAGTAATTTCAAATATATGAAAGCTGGTTTTATTACTCGCATTCAAAAACGTTCTGTATCAGACGATGATTTGCTGCGAATAACAGAATTTTGCACTTGGCGCCATTTTTATGAAGTACTTGTGCTTGCTCACTATAAATGGTTTGGACAGAACAGCGTGAAAGACTTTAGTAATAATGAATGTGGTTGTAAAGGCTGTAAAAGACGATGCTTTGCTAAGATGTCGCTGCATTCTGCTACTGACAAATCTTTACTTTATCATATCTTAATCACGAGGACTCGTAACGAAAAAGATGAAATTATTTTCAACCATCTTGCTGTTGAACATATGCTGTACTCGATCAAAGGATATCAACTGTCTAGAAATAGACCAATACCATTCATGCAGCAAGAAAGAAGTGACGTCATACATTACATCAAATGTCTTCCAGAAAGACTTGAGTTATCTCATATCCTAACCAGACAGGGATACATACATAAAGCATTGACGGAGACAAATACACAGCATCACAAAGTATATCAAGCTATCAGGAATCGCGAAGAACTTACTGAAGAAATGAAAGAATTTTTATTCGGTCAGGACAAATCATTTTACAAAGAATTATCTCAGTTTTGGTTACGGAACAAACTGTACAGAGAATACGTTGAACTTCATAAACTGTTTTATAGTTTCTGTCAAAGAGAAACGAATGAAAACAACGACTGTTGCTGCAATGAAATGACTTTCAACTTGACTGATACAGAACCAGGACCA
>QXVX01005217.1:0-12421 GCA_013436065.1 Halocynthia aurantium | reverse complement strand
ACAGCGAATGAGGCCCGCCTGGGAAAAAGTTTGCCCACCCCTGGCCTGGGGGATTTTTACAACCGCTAGTACATATCATTAGCATTTCATAAAGAGAGTAAATGCTGGTATTGATGACCACGACTGTGGACTCGTCAGACAAAGCCTCTCATTCCTTATTTTTTAGCTAGTCCACTTTGAAACTAACAAGTACTGTATGTTCATTAATAACAAATCTGCTAAGATTATAAGAAAATAGAATACATTTCATCAGATCAACAAGAGTCATCAAACTACTTTTCTTATGGCCAAGCAGCAAAGTTTATAGTTTACCAGAGTATTTTATCTTTTTGCAGTAGAATATACAACATTGAACGAAGAACATTGAACATTTTCATGTACGTGTAAAAAATGTACCGGTAGTGAAATTCCAGATGGGAAGAGATTTTTTTAAATATGCACATCATGCACATGCACAATCATGTTTGGGGTAACTTTTTTTGTTCATTTTTCTTGCACCAAAACATTGAAAACTTTACAAGTTCGGCGAGTCTATTTTTCAGCAGATTAGGTGATGAGCAAGTGTAACAAAACTAAGTTAAAAAATTGAGATACTCACAGAGATAGGGTATCTACTCACATCAGAAATTATTGCTGTTGATAACTTTTTGAATTCATTGCTTGAAGTATCTTGCAGACCTCCATCAAATTCCTTGTCGAGTGTAAAAGATAAATCCATAGTCACTATATCTCCATATTCAACCGATGTTGTCGTTGCTGAAGTCGTGGTTGAAGTGGCTCCTAGAAGAGCATAATCAATGGGAGATATAGAATGCAATAGTACATGCAAAACTGTAAACTTATTGGTCAACTAATGATTGAATTATTTGACCGTTTCTACAATAGCCAAATATTATTTCCTTCTTCGATTAGACCTTATTTTGTTTGTTTAAATGTTTTATGAATAAGAATCAGAAAATTTCATTTGTAAAAGCGTGAAAGGCACAGTTGTAATTTCCATGTAGCTGTAGCTTGGTCATTAAAATGTTATCGACCTTGACTGGTTTTTTAAGTTATCGCAAAGTTATTTACAAGACAGGCATCAGATGTTTGGACACGGGCACAATTTCTGAGATTACCGTAGGCACTCTTTTCCATAGGCATGTCACAGGATGCAGCAGACATGAAACTCAAGTATTTCATTTACCTTGTGATTGGCCAGTGGTTGAATTATCTCCAGATAAAGTAGAGGCAAACATAGCAGATGTGGGAAGACCAGTGGTTTCATAATTGCTAGTACCGGCAGTTGATGTTGAAGCATTATACATAGTTATGTTCAAATCCGGATTTTCAGGACTATAAACTCCACTTGCTTTAGTATATTTACATGTGAATGTAATAGATACATAATGACCGGCAGAAATGATACCAGACATCGCAGGAATGTTGGTCACTGTATTGGAGGACAATCTGATTGTGCTACTATCAACCTGAAATTTTGATATAATGGAATATAAAAAAAATGATACTTTCAGATACCTTACAATCTTGATGGCACAGTAATGTTTCGATATAGAATTTATTTCATTAGGTTTTAACGGGGGATTCCGGAAATCAAAGAAAAATCTGTAATTTTATTATAACGTGCTCTTTATCTTTACATACAATATTTTTATGTATATTTTTTACTAGTAATCGACTGTGGTAAACTGGCTATTTTTATCTTCATTTAGAAATCTCATGTGGTCCGATCTTCGTTCATTGATGCTCTCAAACACTGTAATAGGGTATTAATACAGCAAAAAGAGCCTTCAATAATTATAAAAACCATTTCAAATTCTGGTGTATAGTAGTGCTTTCGTAGCATTCTATTCTATATCGTAGGAATGAATCGAAGTACATCATGTCATTTTCTATACACGTGTAACAATGAATATAATATGTCGCATAGCACTGTTTAGCAGTAAGCAACAGTTATTTTAGTAGTGAAAATGTTTAACTGCAATCGGGTTTCGAGCTACCAAATTCAAGATGTACTCTAATTAGTGATACAGATGAGGAGTAACAAATATATACGGTTTGCGTCACTTTCATTTTCAGAGTTAAATGATGATCATTATGATTGTTTGAACGAAAAATATGCAATGTCTGTATACCGTTATTTCCGAAGAGCAGTCCATCACTGAAGTTACGTTGAAAATAACAAAGTCACTTTTCACATCTGATGTGCAGTTTGTGTTATTCAAATGTAAGGTGGATGGATCAATAGATAAGTCCTTGAGAAATGCCACAGCCACCAGATAACGTGCTCCGGAATTCCAGCATTCGGTAGTAGCAACTAGCCACATTAAAGGAATCAAAAGTTTGAGGTAGGTGCATCGTATATGAAGAGCAATAGAATTTGAGTTGCACATAACTTGGTTGAAAGGTTGAAATTTTAAAATTCCAGCACTCGGTTATCCGACAAATTCCCTAGTGCTGTAAGCCATTAGTAATACAACCCAATAAATTTCATTATTCAGCTATATTTCAACCCTTCAGGATGTCATGCAGGAAACTAAGTGCAGAAGGTGGTGCAACCCTCATATCACATGAATCAATAAAGCCTTGCTTGGAAGCATTATTATTTTTTTCCTGTTTCAACTTTTGTTCTACCATTAATAACAAGACAATATGTTCATGAAACAAGCTGGCAAAATTGGGCTAGAGCAGTGGTTCTCAAACTGGGGTCCGCGGTCCCCAAGGGGGGGTACGGCGAAGCCGTAAGCCGTTTTAGTTTTAGAGGGACCGCGGAGTACATTGAATTGTACTAAATGAATGTAATAAACAAAAAAAATACATTTTAATTACCTTCCTAGTTTACTATAATGAAAAAAGGAGTTCACACGTATTCGAACTGGAGCAATCTCGAACCACCATAGCATTAAAAGTAATTTAACTAGCAGTCCAGCGTCATTGTAATTCGATATATATTTTTTATGAGATCGCTAATCATTGAACAGGGGATCGATACGCAATTTTTTCGAAAAAGTTTGAGAACCGCTGGGCTAGAGCATAGGACATAGGCACATATTCACTTAAGGCTCAATTCCAGTTCGTACCGGATTTTCTGTTGTCCGACTATGGCCAGATCCCAATGTTGCCGGATTAAAGAGGTTCAACCAGTACCAGCAAATTCTAACTTTTCTATTTTTTAGTCTAGCCTGACATTTGATTTTGGGTGGGTCTGAAGTAACAGGACTTGGCTAATGTAACTTCAGAAAAGAAGGGCACCATAAAAAATGTTAAATTAAATGTTAGTGGATATTATAAAAATGATATTACTGTACATAATATTTTACAAAGCTCACACTGTACACTTATGGCAAAATTGGATTTGAAATCCATCTGAGATGGTACCTTTGTCGCAGTGTACTATCCCGATGTCATCCGATTCAGAAACAAAGTAGTTATTGCCTTCGAAACAAGAACAGCTGTATGAACCCTCAGTGTCGGTACAACTAGTAAAATTGCCGCATCGATTTTCACCACTGCATTCATCATAATCTGAATGCATAAAACAATAATCCTGTATATCAATAGACTGTTAGTGCTCAGATCCAGATAGACGAAAAAACAAAATTAATTGATATTATACAATGAAGCACATTAAAGCTTCATAGGTCAGATATCCCCAAACAAAAGTCCTCCCTATTTCCAGATAAAATAAAGTTATTTTCTTCAAAAAGAAATAACAGCCATTTATTGCAACATTTTGAAGGAGTTCATGGTGAGGAAGAGGCAAGGATCAGGTACCAATATATTGTCTAGGACAGGTGTCTCGGTAATTTATTGCAACAAAGGTTTAAAGTAAAGGTTGAAACAGGGTACCGGATCGGGTACCGCTATATTGCCTGCAAACTAAGTATAAAATGCCTCCTTATGCCTCCTTCTTCTTAACCTTCTTTATGAGTTTATTAATCACTTTATTTATGAGATTCAACCAATTTCAACCAACCAGTAAACTCAGCTGATAATTGTTTAAAAGATCCCAGTGTTTTCACATCGGTAGCATCTTCCAAATCTTCTATGGATATTATGTCATGGTTGGTTGTGTGGAGGCAGATTTTTCCACTGCCCTCAAACTTTCCACCAGGTTTGTTCTCCCAATTGATGTCAGAAAAATTAATGCCACATACAAAGAGAATTTCCCTATATATTCGATCTTTAAGCTGAATAGAAGTGTGACAGAATGTAAAATTGGAAATTCTAGATTAGCTTAAATCAGAATCAGAAATTTGGTAGAATGCCATGAATTACATAACTACAGCACAATTGATCATTGAGTATTCAGATCTTTAGATTGATTCTAATTAGGTAAATACAGTATGTCAGAATAAATTTTTCAATGGTCTGTAGATACGTAACTTTGAATTTTTATATGTTAGTATAAGATCTACCCCATGCATTGCTTTTGTACTAGTAAGGGTGTGCAAACAACGTAGAAAGCATTTTATGACTGCCATTATGGCACCCTATGCAATCTGGATATAGCTATATCGTTGCGAAGTTTGAAAACACATTAAAACAGTAGTTTCAGAAGTTGAAAACATTGAGGAACAATAATCATGGTGTTAGGATATTAGTTGAGGTCAATAATATTTGCCTTGAACCAAATGAAATCGAGAACATTGCTAATGTCTGGAAGAATGATATGCGAATAATAGTGCAATGAGGGTTGTAGTCGAGTGACAATTAAAATTTACATTTAGTCGGGATCAGTACTTTTTTAACGGCTCTAAATCCATGATTATAATCATGCTTGATCCATACAACTTACTAGGTCAAGGAGAGAATCAGGATCATTGCCCTTCAGAGAAAGTTCGTAGTTGTAAACAGTTTTGACTGAGCTGCAATCTAGAATACCAAAACACACTTTTGCGTTAGAGCTTGACAATGTAAATGATTCGTTTTATGCACAAAAAATAAAGAATTCATCAATCTTATCCAGAAAACAATTAAAATCAGATTGTTACTGCATTAGAATGTTTTCCTGTACCTGATGTAAATAGTCTTCCATAGCATCAAAGTAATCTGAAATGGATCATGTCAACCCACAACTCGGGTGAGAAATCATCGCAGGAATGCAAAAATGTTGCAAGGATTTTTTCTATGCATTACTTGGAATATTATAATAACGAAATCTTTTCCCCTTGTCCTAATGACCTTAGATATACCTTGCATACTGGACCCACACAGCATTGCTAGTTGGAGTGGAAATGGGGAAAACACAGGAAGGCGCCGCTGCTTCAGTTTTCAGTCTCTAATTTATTTCTAACAGCATCAGTCCCCTTCCTTCCCAACCGCAACATCGCTAACCTTAACGGTACACTAGTTCCAATAAAACGGATCCTCATGACTGTAAGTTATTTTCTGCACAACATACAATATATAATTTTGCCAAAATGGCAAAAATACAACAGTTCACATTACACGCCATACTGAATCAAAGCTAAAAGTAATCTTATAATGGCATCGCAATACATTTATGAATAGAGACCAGAACATGAGTTGACAATTTAGATCGAGTATGAACTAATGGTATTCTAATATAAATGCAATGTAAACTGTCGACCTTGTATAGGAATTTATATAGGGTGGGATGCATAGGGGTAATTATCATTTGTAAACGCAGCAGCTCAAGTCCTTGTGTCTAAATTAAATTATATGTCCTGCAACCTGCATATAAAGTTTATCTAGTGATTGGCAACAATCTGACCATGAAATTGCAGTAATACGTCAGACTACGTCATTATTTGGTACCAGAAGCAGTGACGTGAGCTGGATATAATGAAGACGAAGACAAAGACAAACACCTGACAATTAGCGACAAATACGTAACAACGTAATATATATCGCAACTAGACGTGGCGATCAAAGGATAAATGTGGAATTAATTATCAAAACTGAAGAGTGATTAACTGTTCTGGATTGTGGAGAAAAATACCATTTTTGAAGGAAGTTTATCTCGCGGGTAAATGAAGCATTAAATTAAATACAATCAAGAAGATTTACACTTGTGTGGTTCAATTCATACCTCACCTAAGCGTAATCCCTATTCAAGTCTACGCAACCCGCAATATAGCGAAACCCGAAATTTCAGATATACCAAGCATTCTCCCTTGAAATCGTAACCCATCAAAATACTATAAAATAAGATATACACAAAACCTAGAATGACCACGTATATACTTTGATACCATAAGCGAATTGACGCTATTAGGTGCATTACTATTTGCTAAGAAAAATACAAAATCTTCTAATTAATATAGTTGGCAAGACGTACTTGGTCTTCGGCACACAACATTTCCGTTTGATTCAGAAGCTTCGAAGCCTTCTAAATCTTTACAAGAGCAATTATAACTCCCTCCTTCATTGGTGCAGATAGTTCCTTCACCACACACATTCGATTCGGAACATTCATCATAATCTAGTAGAGAAATTTATAGAACAGTACAGTAATCAAAGCTACTGTTTGTTAGATTGCTCTCTAGATGGCGTATGTGAGCTTAGTATATGGTCCAGTAGTACTTATAGGTCCAGGAAGCGGTACATTCATTAAGCAGGTTTAGGACCGTTACTCAGTTACTGGAAACCGGTTAAATATGTATTTAAAATGGAAAATAAACAATGAAAGGCAAAGAACGAAAATGTAATTTACAGATACATATGAATACATTTCTGTAGCAGGGCCTCTTTGATATTCAAGAATCCACTTAAAATTCTTAAAATATAGATTACCACGTGCTATATATAGTATGTGTACACAGCACAGATTAGGACAAAGAGGTCCAGAAACAAAAAAAATATGTACTACACTCTGCTGAATTCAAAATTTGCCAGTGTAAAAATATTTTTTTTTTGTTAATTCCAGGCAGGCTGATAAATGTCACGCTACCTGCAACGCAACGCAACGCAACGCAATTACATCTTGTTCGATTCAATATGGTGGATAGATGTCAGTATTATTAGCCATCGACGCATAAGAAGAAATGTCAGTCGGCAGTTGCCTTTTCTAAAGTTCAATTTCAAATTGGCGTGGCAAACGCAGATGCATTATGGTTTATCTGAGAAATTGTGATTTCAACTCTTAAGCATATAGCTATAGCTATATATAGACCGACCATACGACTAAATACATCATTAATATGTCTGCAACCCTTTGTCTAACTACAAGACGTACTTACACCCATAGATTTTAGAGATTTCCCCATCATATTGAAAAAAGATTTAAAGAACATTTAAAAAAAATTCTTATTGCAAAAACTTGCTGGACCATTATTATACTCCATTATTGTTGTAATTTGTCGTTCAATCTTTTTCGGTATCCACAACTGATACATGCAAGGTATCTATTATACTTTATGGTGAATCCCTGACATCAATTCTACTGATCAACAGATATTTGGATCCTGTAGTAAGAGTCCTATGTACTATATTCTTTTGCAGGTAGCGGTGTATATTTTAGTGGTAATAACGATTGAATTAGTGAGTATGGTCTAGCAGGCTTTTGCACTGGGAGGTTTAGCCTACTTTAATGAAGAATTTTACCCGCGCGCGCACATCGACATACTATACCCACGAATATGTATATTTTTTCATTATATCGGTATAAGTAATAAATGCTGCGAAAATAACGCCTCAAATTGAATGCCTGTCGGGGAAAATATCCAGATATCACTCTATAGCCAAATATATTTTAACACACGTAGTTCAACTACGACAATGTAGGTTAATTTTAGCGCAGCATCTAGAATATCATACGGTTGTTAATATGGTAAAAAACACACATTCATTCATTTCTTCAATTAAACCATAGCAAAATCCCAAGTCTGAAAAAGTACTATACCCAAGAAAGCAACCATACTGCTCCTATCAAGCTATAAAATAGTACATCAATGCTTGTGTAAAATAATGGTAGCTTACCTTGCAAAGTGAAACGGATAATCTCATAAACCGAGATTTTATCGACAGAAAATATATCAGAGAGACTTTCCATCGGAACGATACTGTGATCGCTCGTATTTGCGTTGATTACAGCAACTCCGTCCCAAGTAGTTCCCGAAACCCGTGTCCAAGACAAATCCTTCATCGAAAATCCACATACATTAGGAATATCGTCCATAACTTTGTTCTTTGTCTACGATCAATAATCAAATTATTTAATTCACTACCAGATGCATACATATTTACGAAAAATGAAGCTACTACCGATGTTTCGAAATCAATACCAGAAATCCCTGTTATAGTTATTCTTGTTGTAAAATGATATTGCGAAGTCCTCGAATCACAATCAGAAGAGACAGTAACTAAATAAAATATAATATTAATAAATATAAATAGCAGTTATTAAAGATTATCACAATTTGTATTTCTTAGTCTGCAGTGTAAGTTAAAATATTACTATTTCAAAAACATCTCTAGATATAAATTTTTATTGGAGAGTTTTACAATTCGAATATCTTTTTCGAAATCTCTCACTATCACGAAAGCTTGAACCGGTTTATACCCCTACTGACCGATTCAACAGGTAAAATGAAAGCAGTAAAATAAAAATTCCAATGCGTCAGCATATTTTTGCAACATAGAAATGTTTATGATTGTGACTTAAAATAGGGTCTCGCTAGTTTTCAATGTATTCTATTTTTATCAAAGATTTATATATTGAATCTAGAAATAGACTTACCCCTTAAAAGTGAAAGTGAAAAAAACAGCAGAAAAATAAACATTCGCACGGACATCTTGATTATCCACTCGTGATCTCCGGTTAGAAAAACTAAAATGAATTTCATATATGCACCCAAGTAGTTTTGATGAAAGAAAAAGGGGCGTAAATTGAAAATCGATAGTAAACACGATAAACACATTCATACTTCACTTCATTTTTTCGAATTATATTAGGTAATTGCTACTTTCAGTCAATGAGGAACTACTATTTTAGTCTTTATATTTATATCTCATGTGAAGGAGGCATTAATATTTAATAAAGTCTTCTATAGTTTACCTTCATACATAATACTCGTACTCAATGAACCGAAGTCAGTAACTAAACAAGCTTAAATATATTCTCGTTGAGAGAACACGTACGATTACTCATCTGTTGATTTTCAAAGGTCAAAAATAAAAAACAGATAGGTATAATAGATTGGAATAATTGCTGGTATACGTTTATCTTAACTGTTTTCAAGACATTGTTATGGAAGTTAAACTATGTGACTCAATTTGATAGCCACTTTTGGTTGAAGTATGAGGATGGTGCCATTAGCTGATATTGAGTTTTGGATTAGAACTGGATGTAGAGTTGCCACTCACATATTCAAGTCTAGGATAAATTCTTCATAATGTACTGTTGAGCCTCGATTTTTAGGAATACCTATCTGAAACTGTAAAAGTCTGAATTTACACCGAAAGGAAACAAAACCGTAGTGAAAAATGCTGTAGTCCCTATAATAGTGTAAGAACAACCACATACACAATAAACAATATAAATAAATGGTAATGTTTATTTACCTTGATGGATTGCGGCTTAAAAGAGGGTGGTCGTGATCGTGTAGGACTCTGACTTAAAATATCTTATTCTGGAGCTTCTTAGTTCAAATTCTATGAATTCTGAGATTTGATCCGAATTTCCTGAAATCCGGTAAATAATTGATAATTAGAATTCATCTTATTTTCAAGAATGCTTGTTTTAATCGACCCATACCCATCTCTTTATTGTTATTACATACGATTACTAGGGCGATTCAACTATTTACTATAAGATTACTGGATCACATATTTTAGTTGGGTATTCGTATTGTAGGCTTCGTGCTGTAGGCTTCTTTTTGCAGCCTATGTGACAGGAGAGGATGAAATGTATATTTTGGTGTGGAGTCCTATCGATAATACGCCCATGTTCATTCGAGTGGGTTTTCATTTTCATTTAAACACAAAAAATAATCCAAATAAAATCACAAACAACCTGAAAAACGCCGATATTCATTCTTCCGATGGTTTTTTTTGTTGAATTTTGAACTGTTTACATTGCCATCACATTGCTGCGGTTTACATTGCACTCATGCTTGCCGAGAGTCCTGACTTATTGCACATGTGAGTCAGAATCTGTATCGTTATTATAAATTGAAATCAGAGTTTTCTAAAGAATTTATACAATCCGAAAATTATTGTTTTATGCATCCCCCTGAATGCTTCAGTAAAAATTACATGTTTGTGTGAGCTGACTAGGACAACATTTTGAAATGTAACCAATTATTGACCAGTGCTTATTAGCAGGAAACTTCGGTAGATGTTTCTTTAACGAGGTGAATTGAATTGAATTCGTTACTCAAACCGATAAGAGCAGAGGCTATAAAATTTATAGGAAAACTTTCATGCTCTCAATACCTACAGTACTATTTATATGGCTTCCTACTTTCCATTGTTTAATATTTGCTCATTTCGTATGGGCACTCATATGAAGAGGTGATAATAGTGGTAATCTTACTGTTACTGTAGAGTTGCCATTACCAGAGTAGATTTTCAAGTGGATGTTGAAGTATTAAAACCATTCTAGACAGTTCTCACAGAAATAATACCAAGCGAGTAAATGTAGAAACTAATGGCCAGTGTACTGAATGCTTAGCAAGTATGTATATAAATGAATATCGAATACAGCAAATATTTACACGAACTTTGCCGACGTGATAACATTGCTGGGTTATGCCACAAGTGATATGTGTAACGCATATGTACACAGTACCCAGTGATGCCTCCATATTACAGTACAATATCTGTATTTCATTTGAAATAGCATCTTGGAATAATACGGACAAAGTTGATTCACTGAAAACATTAATTGAAATTTAATACGTTGTCTCCTCACGAAGTTGTGAAACATCAATCCATTGTTTGGTTAAGAAAGAGCTTTATTGTATGCGTTGTTCGTAAAATACCGTAAGAGCAAACATCATCCACACTCTATTCAAAAGAGTCGGAATAAAAGCTTAGAAATCGTCGATATACAGAAATGCTAGAGCTTGTGTGTGAATTTACCGTGCTGTATAAATAGGAGAGCGTGGCCTGACATAAATCCTGCTCGTTGTGCGGTGAGCCGGAGAAACACTACCACGGTATGTAGGTGAAGAAAGGGAAAGCCGTTGCTACGCAGCCAGCGTCTAGGCAACGAGTGTACGAGATATTTCTTAAGAACTGAGAACTAGCGATAGTCCTCAGTTCTTATGAGGATTCGGTGATACAGATTGGGTCATGCAGCATGAAATGTATCTATATAATACTATGCTACAGAATTTAGACGAAGGAAATTCAGTTTAATGCAGCTACTGATTTATCATAGCCATTTAGTTCTAATTCTAGGTTAAAAACGTTATACGCGTGAAATTTTCCTTATAACTTCATAAAATGGAAGATACAGAAAGGAAGAAGACAATGATTGCAGCTAGAGAGCGAGGTATGATGTCCATATTTCCCAGTTTCAATAAAGTTGTACATAATTAAAAACTTAGATCTATTATTATACGTGTATTACAGGACCGGGAGCTGGTCGCTACGGACTACCAAGTACTGTAGGCTTCAAAGCTCATGATTTTACCAAGCACATGAAGCCGGCATACTCTTTCGGCTGTCGTCTGGATAATTCAAGTAAACTACCTAAAAAACTAGTACAGAATACAGAATGGGAGACAATAGTACTGTAATTTACTGCAACCCGGTAAAATGATTACCGATAGGTGTAAAACATTTTATTAAGGAACCGTAACTAAAACTGTTTAGTCGTTTTACTCTTTCGGGTTCTGGGGTCAGAATCCTTCGACTTTCGAGGTTCGGTTTCGACTTGTGGTTGGGTAATTCGTTCCTGTTTAATGTTGACGGTTCAGTTAGGTCCAGGGTCCTGATTAAACAATGATATAGGGCGCAATGGGTGACCCAGCTCAGCGTTCATGATCAATACTGTTTGATTTTTTCATGCATCGCAATTATTGAGGAGTAACTTTTCATTAAAACTCAACCAGTACATGCTTTTAACGATGCTGATGAACAAATGATGTCCTTTCTTTCCTCACACCCAATCAAATCTCGATATTCTAAGCACGTGATCTGAGTATATCTGAGAATGATATTATTTTACAAAGTCACTTCACCAAAACTCAAATGGAGTTACTTCGGGGAATCTTGAGAAGGCCCTTAAGATGTTTATAAGAAACAAGATTACTTGTTTTAAAAACTTCCTTAATGAACTTTAAAGATAAACACACGATTTATTTACACATCGAAAACGTAGTCATACCATAACCTTGATATCACAACATCACATCGAGTATGCGCATCTTGACTGAAAAACACTTTTACCGCTATTCTTGAGCTGAAGGTATTGAAAGAATTATAGTATCAGATAGTATGCTCAGTT
>QXVX01005206.1:17272-29023 GCA_013436065.1 Halocynthia aurantium | reverse complement strand
AAGAAAATAATAAGCCTACTATCGACTCTTAACCCATCATTCACTTGTAGAGGTGGCGGAGCGGCGCTCCGGCAGCACTACACCACTGGGTACACCTCCTAAATCTACCATAGCACGGTACTTTTCACCGACCCTCAATGTTGCTATTGCCAGTATATAAGTCATTGCACATCCTCTATTCATTCTTCTATTCATTTTTCAACCCAATTTTCTGAGTGTTTCATTTATTTTAGCAAAAATCTCACCAGCATTGCAGAATGTCATGGCATCTGGAGTTGGGGAGAATCCATCATTACATATACAAATTGCGATTCCAGTCAATGAGTTTACAATACATCTGGCATTTGCAGCACACATCCCAGCATCAGTGCTTGTGCAATTAACTGTACAATAAGAGATTGTTACAATCATTCGTTAGTTAGTTTTCATAGCTAGTCAGATTGCTGTATCACTCAAAAATCTTGAATAAATTAAAATAATGAAGCAGACGAACCAGGAGCGCATAGAGTCATTGCATCCGGTACAGGAAAGAATCCAGTGTTGCAAATACAAACTGCATTTCCTGTGTCAGCATCAACAGAGCAACCAGAATTTGCTGCTGCACACATGGCTGTTTGAGCGGCTGTGCATGTCTCTACAGGGATTCAACATAAATATATTAGATTTTATGACTGAAGGAACATCAGCAAAGTGTATATTCATACAAGTTTACCACTGATACATGCGGTTGTCGCATTAGGAAATGGAAAGAATCCAGTGTTGCAAATACAAGTTGCAGCTCCAGTATCACCATTAATAATACATTGAGAGTCGGTGGCACACGCGGAAGATTGGGTGGACGTACACATATCTGTCGTAGGTGAATGAAATTATTTTCATATCACAGAAAAAGCTAAATGAATTGAAATAATGAAGCAAACAAACCAGGAGCGCATAGAGTCACAGCATCCGGTACAGGAATGAATCCAGTGTTGCAAATACAAGTTGCAATTCCTGTGTCAGCGTTAACGATGCATGAAGAGTTAGCAACACACAAGCTCATTTCAGAAGTGATGCATGTATCAGCTGATATAAAAAAAATGAAAATTGTTAAACATTATACATGGGCCAAAAAAAAGCACATTCGGAAAATCATCTCACTACAGAAAAATAATCAAAAATCATTTTTTTCAAGCAGGAAGATCAAATCACTTATAATATTTTTCATCAAAAATGTTTTGCTTCAGCAGTCCTTTATCATTGGAAATCAGATCGTGCATCTCATAAATTCTGAAAAGGGGGGGGGGGGGCTTAGAAATAAGCACGATCTGGCAGGTCTGACTATAGTAGTAAGATCTAACAATTTGCTGTAAACAACATAAATTCCCAGTAATAGATGTATAATACATACAGAATCATTTGGACAATTTTGAGACGTTGGGAATTAGACATTGCATTTGCAAATGAATTTTGAAATTGTGAATAGGTTAGTCAAGGTTGTGACCTGTATAATGTTGCTAACTCTCACAAATCATTCGAATGTATACTTACGTTTAAAAAAAAGGTTAAAAGTATACTTACGTCTGCATCTCTCTAAAGTAGTTCCTGGGGGGAAAAAAGGAATCCAATCGGCTTTGCAACAGCAACGAAACTCTCCGATGTCAGGGATGAATGTACAATCGTGAACATGCGAGCACTCGAGGGCACCGGGACCAGAGAGACACAAGTTTTCTTTGAATAGTCAAAATTTCGGATTGAAAGGAAGCTACTTATGACGAATAAAACCTATTTATAATTATGAGACGACATACTGACGCATGTGTTGGTTTCTGTATGTAAATATCCATCATTGCATTGGCATGTAGCCAAAGAGAAATTGGTTCCGGATAAGGCACAAAATTCAGCAGTTGTGTTACATCCCAAGATGTNAACAAACATGAGATTTCAGATAAATTACCAATTAGCTACCCTGAAAAAGTTGAGACAACAAAATTTATTTCACTAATTCCATTCGTTAACCTTGTGATTTTTCATATGGCCGTATAAGGTGATTTAGCAACTAAAAATATGAATAAATTCTTATACTGTTCAACACTAAATTGAAGAATAAAGAAAAAGAGAATCGTACCACCATACCAGTTGGTCAAATAGTAGTGCAATATTGAGAATTCATAAACAGCAAAACAGATCTTGAATTCCTTACCAAGATCTCAATGAGTGTTGAAGATTTGATTGATTAGGGAACTAGGGCATTACAGATCATTGGAATCAAAGTCGTTTGAACCGCAGTCCGAGCGCCCGCATCTGTTGTAGGAGTTGTATAATCCAAATTCAATACCTGAATTATATAAAGTGTTAATCTGATGACACCTGTGATGATAAATCATAGTAACCATGGAGGCAAACTTCAGTTCTATAAAAATATTTACCACAATCAAAATTCCATACAATATTGACAGGTTTATTGTGATTTACATCAAATACTTTTGACATCACCAATACATAAAAAGATAAACTTGATGTACCAGTGGAAGCCGTTTATCATGATTGAAGATAATCGGGCGTCATTATCAAAATCATTCAGTCCCAAAACACTCAAGATGTTACTCAATGTTATCAGCCGGTTTCTGTTATCAAAATTCATTCAGGATAACCGGCTTGCATTGTATTATGAAATAGTGATATAAGATATTTACCGCTACACCCATACCCTCCAGAGAATCACGGTTAGCTGATGAAGCTGGACGTGCATAGCCTAAGAGTATGACTACAGCCTTGACACCAGACCGGCCAGTTGCAAGGGCAGCAATGAGATTAGGATCGCCAAGTGAGATATTATCACTAGCTGTATAAAATAAATAGTACTTATGTATTGAATGGATACGAATTTATACTCTGTAATAATCAGTTGATATATGCAGGCCTACAGAGACAGTACGCAAAACATCGACTCCAACAACTCTCACTGGAATTAAAATAATTAAAAATAAATATTATTAAACATAATATAGTTTTGATATTAATTGAGGGGAAACAACATGCAACGCATTTCATTGCTGTCAAAGTGAATCATGCTACTTTGTAGAACCCTATCCTGTTTATGTGTACACTGTGCCACAAATCACTATTAGACTACATTTTCATTCATTTTCATCGGATTAATATCATGTGATCAATTGATATATTGTTTCTGATCTCAGTTTAATGAATTAGTTTAGGTTTTCCAATACAGCAAAGAAGCACTCACATGTGATGGCGGCAGCAGAAGCTGCAGTTATGCTCGTAACTGCTCCAGATATTTCATTAAATAAAGCAGATGCTGACTGTAGGTTCCCATTCGTAGATTCACTAACTAAGGTGCTAATTTGGACTTTATCAGCACCTAGATCGAAATAACTGACAAAATAATATAAAGTTTATAAGAATTGATTATAATAATTTTTTTCGAGTAAGGTGAGTAAACCAAAATCTGCACAAATAAGAATTGTCGTCACTGCATAAATGAACTTACTTAACTACTTCATATGCCATTGTTCTCTGTAAATCTCTAAAATTAGTAGGACGAGGAGAAGTTCCTCCAACATCACGTCTTGCAAAGATGAAGAAAAAATCTGCAGTGGCGTTCTGGTTGCAAAGTGTAGTGGTGTTCACTATAAAAAGCGAAACAGTGATATCAATATCAATATAGATCATTATCTGAAGTAAGTAGTAGTGTACATGACCAGTGAAATATAACGAGAATATTCGTAATTGCATCCTGTTACTTGAATACATACATATATATAGATACCCCATCAGAGAATGATGTTAGCAAAACTCAGTCATCGCTTGGTGACTTGTGATAAGACATCACTATTGAAGCAGTGTTTGTGTATATATAAATTTCAATCTCAACCTTGGCGCACTAATTATAACCATCAAGTTGTTGTTTTGTTGGGTAACTGAGTAAACCAGCAAATTTTAATACAGGGATAATGGCAGTATATCAGACATTGCATGTCTTCTATTCATTTTTCAACCCAATTTTCTGAGTCCTCTATTTATTTTAGCAGACACTGCAGTACATTTTAAGCACAAAACTTATGGCTTACACGAAACTGTGGCATTACAGATCATTGGAATCAAAGTGCTTCGAACTGCAGCATGAGTGGATGCATCCATAGAAGGAGATGTATAATCCAAATTCAATACCTGAATTATATAAAGTGTTAATCTGATGACACATGTGATGATAAATCATAGTAACCATGGAGGCAAACTTCAGTTCTATAAAAATATTTACTACAATCAGATTCCCTACAATATTGACAGAAAATTTAATTAGATTTGCGTCAAATACTCTTGGCATACACCAATAGCTATGCTATATTTTAAGACAAGTGGTTAATTATTTTTAGGAAGGGTAAAAAAATTTCAACTGATTATTTCCAAATTTCATGTCTGTCAATAAATCACTGTCATTATTATTATTAATAAAGGATATTATAATGAAATAGAGAGGTGTGTGATTTGTGTTTCTAATTCCATGCACCACATCATATTATTATGCTTTTTCCCAATAAAATATGATTTAACATATACCGTTAGCTCAGAGTCGAGAGGGAAATTACATCAAAGCTATCAGATATTAGTAAAAACAAACGCTCTGAACATATTTGAGCTCATCTTGACATTTTATTTAAAGTGCAATTAAACATCGAAGCACAGAATAATTGTCGCGAGATAACATTTCGACTTTTTAAAGAGTTAGTATATTACGGAATCTGTTTTTTTGGAGTGGTCACAGGTTGAGTCAGAGTGTTGTTACTAATCGGGCGTCATCATCAAAACCATTTCGTTCCAAAACATTCACGATTAGGATTGTTTTCAAGACGGTCAAATTATACTACTTGCTGCTTAATATAATTACTCAATCTTAGTGTACTCAGTATTTGATAAAACACTCAAGATATTACTCAATGCGGGTTTCTGTTATCAAAATTCAATCACGATAACCGGCTTGCATTATATTATGAAATAGTGATAAAACAAATATACCGATACTCCCATACTCTCCAGAGTATCACGGTTAGATGAAACAGTTCGACGTGCATAGCCTAAGATTATGACTACAGCCTTGACACCAGACCGACCAGTTGCAAGGGCAACATTGAGATTAGCATCGCCAAGTAAGTTATTATAACTCGCTGTATAAAATAAAATGAAATATGTATTAAATGGATACGAATTTATACTAGGAAATTATCAGTTGTTATAAGCAAGCCTGCGGAGGCAGTACGCAAAACATCGACTCCAACAACTCTCACTGTAATTAAAATAATTAAAAATTAATAATATGAAGCATAATATAGTTTTGATATTAATCAAAGGCACACAACATACAAGGCATTTCATCGCTGTCAAAGTGAATCATGCTACTTTATAGCATCCTATCCTATTAATGTGTACACTGTGCCACAAATCACTATTAGACAACTTTTTCATTCATTTTCATCGGATTAATATCATGTAATCAATTGGTATATTGGTTCTGATCTCAGTTTAATGAATTATTTTAGGTTTTTCAATGCAGCAAATAAGCACTCACATGTGGAGGTGCCAGCAGAAGCTGCAGTTATGCTCGAAACTGCTCCAAATATTTCATCAAATAAAGCAGATGCTGACTGTAAGCTCGCATTCGCTGCAGTAACTAAGGTGCTAATTTGGACTTTATCAGCACCTAGATCGAAATAACTGACAAAATAATATAAAGTTTATTAGAATTGAATATAATAATTTCTCGAATAAGGTGAGTAAACCAAAGTCTGTTCAAATAAGAATTGTCATCACTGCATAAATGAACTTACTTAACTATCTCAAATGCCATTGTTCTCTGTAAATCTATAAAATTCCCAGGACGAGGAGGAGTTCCTCCAGGCTCACGTCGTGCAAAGATGAAGAAAAAATCTGCAGTGGCGTTCTGGTTGCAAAGAGTGGTGGTTACTGTAAAAAGCAAAACAGTGATATTAATATCAATATAGATCATTATCTGAAGTAAGTAGTGTACATGACCAGTGAAAGATGAAGAAAATATTTGTAATTTCATCCTGTTACTTGAATACATACATATATATGGATACCCCATCAGAGAATGATGATAGCAGAACTCAGTCATCACTTGGTGACTTGTGATAGACATCACTATTGAAGCAGTGTTTGTGTATATATAAATTTTAATCTCAAGCCTCAGCACATTTATTATAACCATCAAGTTCTTGTTTTGTTCGGTAACTGAGTAAACCAGCAAATTTGAATACAGGGATAATGGCAGTATATCAGACATTGCATGTCTTCTATTCATTTTTCAACCCAATTTTCTGAGTCCTCTATTTATTTTAGCAGACACTGCAGTACATTTTAAGCACAAAACTTATGGCTTACACGAAACTGTGGCATTACAGATCATTGGAATCAAAGTGCTTTGAACCGCAGTCCGAGCAGCATCCGTAGAAAGAGATGTATAATCCAAATTCAATACCTGAATTATATAAAGTGTTAATCTGATGACACATGTGATGATAAATCATAGTAACCATGGAGGCAAACTTCAGTTCTATGAAAATATATTTACTACAATCAGATTCCATACAATATTGACGGAAAGTTTAATTCGACTCGCATCAAATACTCTTGACATACACCATTAGCTATGATTTATTTTAAGTGGGTAATTATTTTTAGGAAGGGTAAAAAACTTCATCTGAATATTTCCAAATTCCATGTCTGTCAAGGAATCATTGTCATTATTATTATAATGAAATAGAGAGGTGTGTGATTTGTGTTTCTAATTTCATGCACCACATCATATTATTATGCTTTTTCACAATAAAATATGATTTAACATATACCGTTAGCTCGGAGTCGAGAGGGAATTTACATCAAACCTATCAGTTATCGATAACAAACACACACTCTGAAAATATTTGAGCTCATTTTGACATTTTATTTAAAGTGCAAATAAACATCGAAGCACAGAATAATTGTCGCGAGATAACATTTTGTCTTTTTAAAGAGTTAGTATTATACGGACTCTGTTTTTTTTTATAGGGCTCACAGATTGCGTCAAAGTTTAGAAAAAAAAGAATTACAGGTCAGTTAGTGTGATGGACACTTGAAAAGATAAACTCGATGTACCAGTGAAAGCCGTTTACCATGATCGAACATAATGTTACTAATCGGGCGTCATCATCAAAATCATTTGGTTCCAAAACATTCAAGATGTTATTCAATGTTATCAGCCGGTTTCTGTTATCAAAATTCAATCACGATAACCGGCTTGCATTGTATTATAAAAAAGTGATAAAAGATATTTACCGATACACCCATACCCTCCAGAGTATCACGGTTAGATATAAAAGTTCGACGTGCATAGCCTAAGAGTATGACTACAGCCTTGACACCAGACCGACCATTTGCAATGGCAGCATTGAGATTAGCATCCCCAAGTAAGTTATTATCACCCGCTGTATAAAATAAAAAGAAATATGTATTGAATGGATACGAATTTATACTAGGTAATAATTGTTATATGCAGGCCTGCGGAGGCAGTACGAAAAACATCGACTGTGACAACTCTCACTGTAATTAAAATATTTAAAAATAAATAATAATAAACATAATATAGTTTTGATATTAATTAAGGCATACAACATACAAGGCATTTCATCGCTGTCAAAATGAATCATGCTACTTTATAGCACCCTGTCCTGTTAAAGTTTGTATACAGGTTATAGATATACATGATTATTTCTATGTAGGTGTAATAGTGATATTGAATATGACCATTAATGTGCCAGTACACCTCTGTCACAAATTGCTATTAGACAACTTTTTCGCTCATTTTCTTTGGATATACATTAGGTGATGCATTTGTATTGGTTCTGATCTCAGTTTAATGAATTATTTTAAGTTTTTCAATACAGCAAATAAGCACTCACATGTGGAGGTGCCAGCAGAAGCTGCAGTTATGCTCATAACTGCTCCAGAAATTTCATTAGTTAAAGCAGATGCAGACTGTAGGCTCGCATTCGCTGCACTAACTAAGGTGCTAATTTGGACTTTATCAGCACCTAGATCGAAATAACTGACAAAATAATATAAAGTTCATTAGAATTGATTATAATAATTTCACGAGTAAGGTGAGTAAACCAAAATTTGCACAAATAAGAATTGTCGTCACTGCATAAATGAACTTACTTAACTACTTCATATGCCATTGCTCTCTGTAAATCTCTAAAATTAGTAGGACGAGGAGGAGTTCCTCCAGCATCACGTTGTGCAAAGATGAAGAAAATATCTGCAGCAGCGCTCTGGTTGCAAACTTGAGCGGTGGTTACTGTAAAAAGCAAAACAGTGATATCAATATCAATATAGATCATTATCTGATGAGTAGTGTATATGACCAGTGAAAGATGAAGAAAATATACATATATATATGGATACCCCATCAAAGAATGATGATAGCAAAATTGAGTTATCACTTGGTGACTTGTGATAAGACATCACTATTGAAGCAGTGTTTGTGTATATATAAACTTTAATCTCAAGCCTCAGCGCATTAATTATAATCATCAAGTTCTTATTTTGTTGGGCTGACTGAGTAGACCAGCAAATTTAAATGCAGGGATAAATGAAAGAATAAAAATTATTTATTCTATTTATTTTTATTTTCCGACTCCCAATGTCGCTATTGCCGGTATATCAGACATAGCACGTCTTCTATTCATTTTTCAACCCAAGTTTGTGAGTCTTTCATTTATTTTAGCAGACACTGCAGTATATTTTAAGCACAAAACTTGGGTGACGCTGGTATTGATCTGCTGAAATTTACTTTCGTCGTGCCATAAGTTGATTTTCCCATTCATTAACTTGCCGTGCGAAGCACTGCTATGACGTTACCTTACGCTAGTAAAGATCTCTTGATTAAGTAGATCAACGTGACACAGTGGCTTAATCTAATTAATTTTCAGCTACGATCCAATTGTAGTGCGGAGACCTAATATTGTGTATATTGTTCAAAAATTATGAAATAATGGAGATAACTTAGAAAAATAATGACACCGAAATCATCAAAAATGATAGGAGGAGTGAGTTGTTTGGTGTGAACTGATCTAATCAGCGTGTTATAAATAAGGTTTTTCGGTTGATATATGTTTTTTTTTTTAATGCGTATCCTTATCAAAGAGTGAATTATATTCGAAGAAATACTGTAGCAAAAATAGCAATACCTATGATACAAAGAGAGAAGAAAAAATTGAAATAAAAATCTCACCTGCTCTGCACAATGTCATGGCATCTGGAGTTGGGAAGAATCCATCATTACATATACAAGTTGCGTTTCCAGTCAAAGCGTTTACAATACATCTGGCATTTGCAGCACACATACCAGCATCAGTGCTTGTGCAATTAACTGTACAATAAGAGATTGTTAAAATCATTCGTTAGTTAGTTTTCATAGCTAGTCAGATCGCTGCATCATTCAAAAATGAAATAAGATAATAAAGAAAATAAACCAGGAGCGCATCGAGTCATTGCATCTGGTACAGAAATGAATCCAGGGTTGCAAACACAAGTTGCATTTCCTGTGTCAGCATCAACAGAGCAAGCAGAATTTGTTGCACACGAGGATATTTGAGTGGTTGTGCATGTCTCTACAGAGAATCAACATAAATATATTCGATTTTATTACTGAAGAAACATCAGCAAAGTGTATATTCATACAAGTTTACCACTGATACATGCGGTTGTCGCATTAGGAAATGGAAAGAATCCAGTGTTGCAAATACAAGTTGCAGCTCCAGTATCACCATTAATAATACATTGAGAGTCGGTGGCACACGCGGAAGATTGAGTGGACGTACACATATCTATCGTAGGTGAATACAGTTATTCTCATATCACAGAAAAAAGCTAAATGAATTGAAATAATGAAGCAAACAAACCAGGGGTGCATAGAGTCATAGGATCCGGTACAGGAATGAATCCAGTGTTGCAAATACAAACTGCATTTCCTGTGTCAGCGTTAATGATGCATGTAGAGTTAGCAGCACATGAGCTTCGTTCAGAATCGATGCATGTATCAGCTGATATGTAAAAATTAAAAATTGTTAAACATTATACATGGACCTAAAAATAAGCACATTCGGTAAAACATCTCACTACAAAAAAATAATCAAAAATCGTTTTTTTTAAGCGAGGAAGATCAGATCACTTATATTAATTTTAATCAGAAATGATCTGCTTCAGCAGTCCTTTGTCCTTGGAAATCAGATAGTGCATCACATTAATTTTGGGAAACCGAAAGGGACATACAGATAGTCGTAACAAACATATGTCATTATATACTTTCTACATCTAATAAGGCAAACTAAGCACGCAAATAAAAAATAAGCACATTTCTTAGAAATAAGCACAATCATAGTTTCTAAGACACAGTTCTTCAGAATAAGCACGAATCTTAAAAAATTAGCACGATCTGACAGCCCCGACTAGTAGAAAGATGTAAAAATTTGATGTAAACATCACAAATTCCCAGTAATAGCAAAATCTGTTGCTTAATAAATGTTAACACCTTCTGGATTAACCAAAGTCAATTACAATATATTTACTACGAGCAAAGGACCCAATAAGCTTTATATAAGGTAAACCTTGAAAAAAGGTCTCTATCCAACACTGTACCATTCTATAAGCCTACCAATCGATTAGTATAGAGGCAAGAAAGGTTAGAAATTCTGAAGTGAAAATGTTTAATACACACGGCTTAATTTGGAAAATTTTGAGATGTTGGAAAATAGACATTGCATTTGCAAATGAATTTTGAAATTCTGAATAGGTTAGCCAAGGTTGTGACCTGTAAAATGTTGCTAACTCTCACAAATCATTCGAATGTATACTTACGTCTGCACCTCTCTAAAGTAGTTCCTGGGAAAAAAACAGGAATTCGATTGGCTTTGCAACAGCAACGAAACTCTCCGACGTCAGGGAGAAATGTACAATCGTGAACCGACGTGCATTCGATGGCACCGCGACCAGAGAGACACAAGTTTTCTTTGAATAGTCGAAGTATTGGATTGAAATGAAGCTACTAATGACAAATAAGACCTTATGATTATGACGACATACTGACGCATGTGTTGGTTTCCGTACGCAAATATCCATCATTGCATTGGCATTTAGCCGAAGCGAAATTGGTTCCGGATAAAGCACAAAATTCGGCAGTTGTGTTACATCCCAAGGTGTTGTTCAGACATTGGTTTGCTGTGAAAGAACAAGAACTTTACTGACTATAAAACGATATTTTTCTCGATCTCGATCTAAAAAAATCTGCCAACAGAAAGAAGATTTGCATGGGTTGAAAAGCGTATCAAAGTTACTGACCGATGCATGCGGAAGAATCAGTTGGATCAGGAAGGAAGTTCTCATTACATTCGCATGTGAAGTTATTACCATTGACGCAACAGTGAGTATTGGCACCACATGTCATGGCACCTGTGGCACATCGGTCCTCTGTAATAGGAGGAATATTTTCAGAAACTATAAGTTGGTTTTACAGTCGAGATGGTTTAGGTTATTCCATACCTATGCAGTCCGTTGTACTTCCAGTCATGAAAATATGATTTTTATCACATTCGCAAAAGAACTTTGTTCCAAAGGCACAAAAAGCATTGGCTCCACAGGTAAAAGCTCCACTTACACTAGGCAAGCATCTGTTTACTGTAAAACAAGAGTATCATA
>QXVX01005206.1:0-15470 GCA_013436065.1 Halocynthia aurantium | reverse complement strand
CGTTTGTCTGCTGGCTAAATAATTAAGTTTCTCGTTAATAATTTCAATTACCTGAAACCAGTGCGATTAGAAGAAGGCTGTATCCCAGGCTTCGGCTATTCGTTCCATGTCGATACATCTCAGTTTTGATCTTGTAGTATTTATTCTATTTCTCGCTTCACCTCAAAGAAACAATTACCAGGTTACCTGCACGACTGCAATAATAATTAGTAGAATACACACCACTGGTTCAGATGTTTGAGAACATCTCTCAGATGTTTTCGTCACCACTTCCCGTTTGATTGTTCCTAATTCTCCCGGATATGATGAGCTGGAAGGTCTCAGAGGTGTTCGGAGTTTTATGACTACGAATACATTTCGTCACGTCAGATCGCATAATATAACACAAGACCAAAAATAGGGTACAGATTACCTTGTACGTAAAACGAATTAGTCGCCAATGAACTCCACGCGTAACGACCAGGGACATTAATTAATTTTAATGTCACTTTGCGGATACAAAAGTCCATGAGGGAATGAAAAGTTACCAAGTATCAGTTTTAATGAAGAACATATTCCATAAAAGTTAGCTAATGTAATTACAATTTAACAGTCGTAATATGAGAAACGGTTGTGATAATAGTTATGTGTTACACTGACAATGGTTACACTCAGTACCTGTTGTCCTGAGTGCAAATATATATCAGTTGTGGCTGGTTGTATGTCATTTAATATATAATAAGAACTCACAACAGTGAGAAATAGCTGATAATGTAATGGTCAACGTAGTGTATACGTATGAACACCTGCGAATATACATGGGGAAAAGTTATTGCAATACGCTTTCACTTTAATTTATTGCTTCTTCGTTGAGATTAGGAACTAACGTATATGAATGGAGTTTATATCACATGATGAACCCACACTATTAATTGTACAATATATTTATAGTCACCACAAGCACTAAACTACATTAGTAATATAGAATAATATGCATAGGAGCAGTGACCATAGTCATATATAGTGTATAAATATTATCGCTCATTTTACGTGAAGCATTAATCTGATATTCCTACCATACTTTTTTATCGCTAGTTTCATCGACAGCAATCATTATATCATACTGGTAATCCAGGTATGCTTTGAACAATACAAATGATAATGAGATGTATTTATGTGAACACTTTCACTGACTAGAACAATATTTAACAGATAAAAAAAAGATTTAGTCGGTTGAGAAGCATACCTTTTGAAAGACGACACTCCTGATTGTTCCCATTCTCGTCTCTGGAGCGACGTACTTCGGGGAATCAGCTACAAGTTGTCAAGGAAGCCGATCGTTCCATTTTGGATTATATATATGGTCTTCTGGATATTGCACATATTATCCATGATTCTCACATTAATAAGGTTTGTATATCAAAAGAATATTAGTGGCAAAATGCTTGGTAATGCCGGTCTGACCTAACTTCATATTTTAAATTATGAATTTCTCCTATGGCCCATCTCATTCTAATCGACACTTACATACAGACATACAGTATTGCAGTTAGTTCTCTTTCTCTCTCTCTCACTATTTTTACTCTCTCATCAATTCAGAGAAACATCCATCCTGAGTACTTGTACAATGCGTCGATCAAATTCACCATTTCGAACCGCAAGTTCATCGAGCATTTCAATTTCAAACCTACTTACAGCTACAATGAATCTATAAACAGAACCAGGCGATACTTGCACTGGTTGAAACAAACTTCAAAAAACGAATTTACAGGATTGAAGAATAAAATACGAATTCCGCTATAATTAACTTGTCGTGGTTAAGTATTTGCGTTAATCCTGGAAAATATCTTCACTAACAGAAAACAAAGTGAACAAAATCTCTTATTCTAATGAACTGCATAGATTAAAGACTTCAGTTACCAAACTCCACTCTCTGTTAACCAACGGCTGCAAAAACCTGTAGATTAGAAAGGATTGCTCCAGGGATGACGATCTATAAAATTGGAGTTAAGCAGCGGTCAGCTAGAGAACGGATCGATCTGAGGAATAATTACAATAACGACAACTATAACTACTTTTTGTAATCGAAATCTAACTAGTTTTACGCTTTTACTTTTACCTGCCTTATGATTTTTTCGAGTCTCACGTTACGTGGACTACCAGCAACTCTAGTATGACCGGCGCCATTACAAAACTTCTATTGACTTCGTGTCAGTGATAAAAAAAAATGGAATTTTACTTCACAATTTATTTTACATTCCAACTATTGTACAACAGGTCCTAGAAATTTTATGAATCTGAGGAGGCCTGTCATTTCATTCTATATAGATTAAATGCACAAAATAAAGAAATAAACGCCAGTCAAGTATCTTACTACAATCGACATATTAACTAATATTACTATTTACCACTGCATGTATGATTTAAGATAAAGAAGCCAAAAATTCACATCAATGTAAGTTGACATGCATTTTCAACGGAATGAACAAACATGGGATTTCAGATAAATTACCAAATAGCTTTAATAACCTGAAAAAGTTGTGACAACAAAATTTATTTCCCTAATTCCATTCGTTAACCTTGTGATTTTTCATATGGCCGTATAAGGTGATTTAGCAACTAAAAATATGAATAAATTCTTGTACTGTTCAACACTAAATTGAAGAATAAAGAAAAAGAGAATCGTACCACCATACCAGTTGGTCAAATAGTAGTGCAATATTGAGATTCATAAACAGCAAAACAGATCTTGAATTCCTTACCAAGATCTCAATGAGTGTTGAAGATTTGATTGATTAGGGAGCTATGGCATTACAGATCATTGGAATCAAAGTCGTTTGAACTGCAGTCCGAGCGGCTGCATCCGTAGAAGGAGTTGTATAATCCAAACTCAATACCTGAATTATATAAAGTGTTAATCTGATGACACATGTGATGATAAATCATAGTTCCCATGGAGGCAAACTACAGTTCTATAAAAATATTCACTACAATCAGATTCCCTACAATATTGACAGGTTTATTGTGATTTACATTAAATACTTTTGACATCACCAATACATAAAAAGATAAACTTGATGTACCAGTGGGAACCGTTTATCATGATCGAAGATAATCGGGCGTCATTATCAAAATCATTCAGTCCCAAAACACTCAAGATGTTACTCAATGTTATCAGCCAGTTTCTGTTATCAAAATTCAATCAGGATAACCGGCTTGCATTGTAATATGAAATAGTGATTTAAGATATTTACCGATACACCAAAACCCTCCAGAGTATCACGGTTAGCTGATGAAGCTGGACGTGCATAGCCTAAGAGTATGACTACAGCCTTGACACCAGATCGACTAGTTCCAATGGCAGCAGAGAGTGCAGCCTCGCCAAGTAAGTTATTATAACCCGCTGTATAAATAAAAAGAAATATGTATTGAATGGATTCGAATTTATACCAGGTAATTATTGTTATGAACAGGCCTGCGGAGGCAGTACGCAAAAAATCGACTATGACAACTCTCACTTTAATAAAATAATTGAAAATTGATAATATTAAGCATAATATAGTTTTGATATTAATTAAAGGCACACAACATCCAAGGCATTTCATCACTGTTAAAGTGAATCATGCTACTTTGTAGCACCCTATCCTATTAATGTGTACACTGTGCCACAAATCACTATTAGACAACATTTTCATTCATTTTCATCGAATTTATATTATGTAATCAATTGGTATATTGGTTCTGATCTCAGTTTAATGAATTAGTTTAGGTTTTTCAATACAGCAAATAAGCACTCACATGTGATGGCGGCAGCAGAAGCTGCAGTTATGCTCGTAACTGCTCCAGATATTTCATTAAATAAAGCAGATGCAGACTGTAGGTTCCCAATCGTAGATTCACTAACTAAGGTGCTAATTTGGACTTTATCAGCACCTAGATCGAAATAACTGACAAAATAATATAAAGTTTATAAGAATTGATTATAATAATTTCTCGAGTAAGGTGAGTTAACCAAAATCTGCACAAAAAAGAATTGTCGTCACTGCATAAATGAACTTACTTAACTACTTCAAGTGCCATTGTTCTCTGTAAATCTATAAAATTGCCAGGACGAGGAGGAGTTCCTCCAGCATCACGTTGTGCAAAGATGAAGAATAAATCTGCAGCAGTGCTCTGGTTGCAAAGTGTAGTGGTGGTGGTTACTGTAAAAAGCAAAACAGATATCAATATCAATATAGATCATTATCTGAAGTACGTAGTGTACATGACCAGTGAAAGATGGATGGATGGATGGATGGATGGAGAAGATACATATATATGGATACCCCATCAGAGAATGATGATAGCAGAACTCAGTCATCATTTGGTGCCTTGTGATAAGACATCACTATTGAAGCAGTGTTTGTGTATATATAAACTTTAATCTCAAGCCTCAGCGCATTATTTATAACCATCAAGTTCCTGTTTTAATGAGCTGACTGAGCAAACCAGCAAATTTTCTGCAACTTTCAATTACCTAAGCAGAAGCTGCAGTACATTCTAAGCACGAAACTTGATGGGTGATGCTGGTATTGTTTTGCTAAAATTTGCTCTTTGTCATGTCATAAGTTAATTATCCTATTCTTGATTTGACAATTCCATTCATTATTTGTAGTGCGAAGCACTGCTATGATGTTACCTTACACTAGTAGTGATTTCATGATTAGGTAAGTCACTGCGACTCAGTAACTTAACATAATGCCCGATCCAATACTGTATATATTGTTCAAAATGTCGAAATAATGGAGATAACTGAGCATAATAATGACATTGAAACCATCGAAAATTATGTAGTTCGAGTGATTTGTTTGGTGTTAACTGATCTAATCTGCGTGTTGAAAATAGGGTTTTTCAAGGTGCTTCTTATATTCGAAGAAATACTGTAGCAAAAATAGCAATACCGGGGATATAAATAGGAAAACTCTAAAAAAATCTCACCAACACTGCAGAATGTCATGGCATCTGGGGTTGGACAGAATCCATCATTACATATACAAGTTGCAGTTCCAGTCAAAGAGTTTACAATACATCTGGCATTTGCAGCACACATACCAGCATCAGTGCTTGTGCAACTAACTGTACAATAAGAGATTGTTACAATCATTCGTTAGTTAGTTTTCATAGCCAGTCAGATCGCTGTATCACTCAAAATCTGAAATGAATTGAAATAATAAAGAAAACAAACCAGGAGCGCATAGAGTCATTGCATTCGGTAAAGGAAAGAATCCAGTGTTGCAAACACAAACAGCATTTCCTGTGTCAGCATCAACAGAGCAAGCAGAATTTGCTGCTGCACACGTGGTCATTTGAGCGGCTGTACATGTCTCTACAGGATTTAACATAAATATATTCGATTTTATGACTGAAGGAACATCAGCAAAGTTTATATTCATAAAAGTTTACCACTGATACATGCTGTCATTGCATTCGGTAAAGGAAAGAATCCAGTGTTGCAAACACAAGTTGCAATTCCTGTGTCAGCGTTAACAATGCATGTAGAGTTAGCAGCACACGACATCAGTTCAGAATCGATGCATGTATCAGCTGATATAAGAAAAAAATTGAACATCGTTAAACATTATACATGGACTTAAAAATAAGCAAGTTCGGAAAAACATCTCACTACAAAAATAAAATTAAAAATCGTTTTTTTAAGCGATGAAGATCAGATCACTTATATTATTTTTCATCAGAAATGATCTGCCTAGCAGTCCTTCGACCTTGAAAATCAGCTTGTGCATCTCATAAATTTTGGAAACGGAAAAGTGGAATACATATAGTCGTAATCAACATATGTGATTAGATACTTTCCACGTCTAATAAGGCAAACTAAGCAAGCAAATAAAAAATAAACATATTTCTTAGAAATAAGCACAATAATATTTTCTAAGACACTGACTGTTCTGCTGAATAGCACGACTGCTAGAAATCAGCACGATCTGGCAGGCCTGACTATAATAGTAAGATCTAATAATTTGCTCTAAACAAAAATTAAATTCCCAGTAATAGCAAAATCTGTTGCTTAATGAACATTAACACTTTGTTTTATAGCACAAAAAGCATAGAAAAGGATCAAGGTTGTTGACCTGTATAATGTTGCTGGCTCTCACAAATCATTCGATTGTATACTTACGTTTGCATCTCTCTAAAGTACTCCCTGTAATAAAAAAAGGAATCCGATCGGCTTTGCAACAGCAACGAAACTCTCCGACATCAGGGATAAATGTACAATCGTGAAACGACGTGCACTCGAGGGCACCGGTACCAGAGAGACACAAGTTTCCTTTGAATAGTCGAAATATTGGATTGAAATGAAGCTACTAATGACAAATAAGACCTAATTATGATTATGAGATGACATACTGACGCATCTGTTGGTTTCCGTACGTAAATATCCATCATTGCATTGGCATGTAGCCAAAGAGAAATTGGTTCCGGATAAAGCACAAAATTCAGCAGTTGTGTTACATCCCAAGGTGTTGTTCAGACATTGGTTTGCTGTAAAAAAACAAGCACTTTACTGACTATATGATGATATTTTTCTTGATTTCGATCTACGCATCTTATAATGTACATGCGCTTTAAACGCCTTTAAAATGCCTTCATGAATTAAAATTCGAATACTGGTTCATTCCTGATATTTACTTCATGGGATATGGAAGCACCATGTGAGTGTATCACATTGCTCTTTCATCTCCCTAGAAGGAACAATTCTGTAATAGCAATAGAATGATGCATTGGGGAGTGCAGTGTCTGTATTAACCACTGTTGTTTGCATTTCATCACTGATGGAACTAACAATAAAAAACGTGAATCACCGTTCGAATTTTGATCTAATTTCCTCTTCTTCCTGTTTCCTGATCTAATTTTCCTCTTTTAATTTTGATTCAACTACTTGAAAAAATATGTGTGGTGTGTCTCACAATACGTAAATATAAAAATGCGCTTTTTTGGAGTTAACGTGGTGCGCCTTATAGTGGACAGAAAAATAAATCTGACAACGGTGAGACACTTTGCATAGGGTAAAATGCTTAATGAGGTTACTGACCAATGCATGCAGAAGAATCCGTTGAATCAGGAAGGAAGTTCTCATTGCATTCGCATGTGAAGGTATTACCATTGACGCAACAGTGCGTATTAGCACCACATGTCATGGCACCTGTGGCACATCGGTCCTCTGTAATAGGAGGAATATTTTCAGAAGCCGTCATTTTATTCGACTGTCGAGAATGGTTTTGTTCATTCCTTACCTATGCAGTCGGTTGTACTTCCAGTCATGAAAATATGATTATTATTGCACTCGCAAAAGAACTCTGTTCCATTAATGGAACAGAAAGCATTGGCTCCACAGGTAAGAGCGCCAGTCACACCAGTAATGCATCTGTTTACTGTAAAAGAAGAGTATCATAGCTAAGTGCAGTGATAATTTGATTGCTGTAATATTTCATAGTGACACAGAATAATTAAAAAAAACTTACAAATGCAGGCGTTCGGAGTATTGGTGTCAGGAATGTTATTGGGTAAACAGTTACAAGAAAATATGTTTCCATTGTTACCACAGAAAGCGTTGCTTCCGCACGTCAGGACGTTAGTAGCGCACTGGTCTTCTACAAATCGAAATAAGAACGATGTTCGAATAAAAATAAAAATATGATAAAATTTCTCTACAATGAATAAATTAGAACACGAATGAAAAAAAGGAAGAATAATATTTATGAAAATGTGTACTTCAACATACCTATGCAGTCCATTGTACTTCCAGTCATAAAAATATGATTGCTTTCACACTCGCAAAAGAACTCTGTTCCATTACTAGCACAGAATGCATTAGCTCCACATGTGAGAGCGCCAGTCACACCAGTAATGCATCTGTTTACTGTAAATCAAGACATTCATGGAAATATGGCAATAATTTTCTCACAGCTATCACAAGCAGAAGGTTTAGTTAAAATGATGTCAGTGATCAATAAGGGATATTTCCTTCTTATATTTTTATTCATATATATATAAATCATAACGGTATACTACCGGTGTACACATTACATCCTAGTTGGTAGAATTAGAACACATTCAACATATGAATAATTTTAGGCTGATGCTTTGGTTGGAATCCGTGGTTTTTTATACTTGTATAATATATTTTAACAATAAAACAGTTCAAGGATACATGCTTTACTTACAAATGCAACTGTTCGGAGTAGTAGCGTCAGGAAAGTGATCGGGAAAACAATTACAGGCAAAAACGCTTCCATTGAAACAACAAGAGGCGCCACTTCCGCACGTCAAACTATTAGTAGCGCACAGGTCCTCTGCAAATTTGAAACATTAAAAAAATGAAATTCTGAGAATATAATGTATACATATACAGGTCTTCTCAATTCATCATACATATTGATGCCTAATTTCCTTTTACCTATGCAAGCGGTGGTTGGATTGCCCGGATCTGGAACATGATTATCATTGCACTCACATGTGAAGTTATTGCCACTGACGCAACAATAAGCATTAGCACTACAAGTTTGGGTGCCTGTAGCACATTGGTCCTCTGCAATAAAACATCTTGGTTAATTTAATTTAAGGTTTGTTAAAAAGGTAAAACTTTTGTTTGCTTCATTCCTTTCATAATACAGATATATGATATTTACATGAATTCAATTCATTTGGCACTTTACGAAAAACATTTGCCAAACTCTAGTCTAGTGCATATCAACAAGTTTATTCCATACCTATGCAGTCCGTTGTACTTCCAGTCATGAAAATATGATTATTATGACATTCGCAAAAAAACTCTGTTCCATTAATGGCACAGAAAGCATTGGCTCCACAGGTAAGAGCTCCACTCACACTAGGCAAGCATCTGTTTACTGTGAAATACAACAAAGTATTACATTTTTTATTAGTATGTATGTCAGAACAGACCACAGAGACCAAGAGATAATTCAAAGCCAACTTTGAATTACAGAGGTTTTAATCCTGGAACAAGAACTATTTTAAAGCCAACTTTCTTGCAAAACTTACATATGCAGGTATTGGCATTATTGATATCTGGGATGTGATCAGGTAGACAATCACAGGTAAACATGGTTCCATTGACAGCGCAAAATGTTCCAGTTCCACAAGTTAAGGTGCCGACAGCACACTGATTTTCTGTGAATGAAAAAAATTAAATACTCTATACACAATTAACATATGCTTTCACCACCAGCACAAATTTCTACGATTATTTCGGTTATTTATTCATTATTTTATTGAAAATAGTTTTGCGGTTCATTCTTGGTCATATACAGTATCGAAATGCTTCTCTTTACCAAAGTGCTAAACCTGGGGAAAGCAAATAAAGGGACGTACCGATACAAGCAAGAGGATTGGATGGATCACGAATGTTGTTCAAATCGCATTCGCATGTGAAGGTATTGCCAGTGACGCAGCAGTGAGTATTTGTACTGCAATTCAAAGTTCCTGTAGCACACTGATTTTCTGTTGTGTAAGCAAAACATTTCTATTTAATGATCTTACAAATACGATAAAATTTCTCTGCAATAAAAAAATTAGAACACTAATGAAAAAAAGGATGAATAATATTTATGAAAATGTGCATTTCAACATACCTATGCAGTCGGTTGTACTTCCAGTCATAAAAATATGATTGCTTTCGCACTCGCAAAAGAACTCTGTTCCATTACTAGCACAGAATGCATTTGCTCCACATGTAAGAGCACCAGTCACACTAGTAATGCATCTGTTTACTGTAAATCAAGACATTCATCGAAATATTGCATATATATATATAAATCATGACGGTGTACACATTACATCATAGCTGGTAGAATTAGAACACATTTAACATATGATTAATTTTAGGCTGATGGTTCAAGGTGTGGGCTAATGCTTTGGTTGGTTCCCCTCTTTTTTTTTTTTTATATAATATATTTTAACAATAAAACAGTTTTAAGATACATGCTTTACTTACAAATGCAACTGTTCGGAGTAGTAGCGTCAGGAAAGTGATCGGGAAAACAATTACAGGCAAAAACGCTTCCGTTAAAACAACAAGAGGCGCCACTTCCGCACGTCAAATTATTAGTAGCGCACAGGTCCTCTGCAAATTTAAAACATTAAAAAAATGAATTTCTGAGAATATATTGTATACCGGTACATATACAGAGTGTCTCAATTCATCATACATATTGATGCCTTATTTCCTTTTACCTATGCAAGCGGTGGTTGGATTGTTTGGATCTGGAACATGATTATCATTGCACTCACACGTGAAGTTATTACCACTGACGCAACAATAAGCATTAGCACTGCAAGTTTGGGTGCCTGTAGCACATTGATCCTCTGCAATAAAACATCTTGGTTAATTTAAGGTTTGTTGAAAAAGTAAAACTTTTGTTTGCTTCATTTCGTAATACAGATGTATGATATTTACATGATATTCAATATTTGGCCCTTTATAAAAAAACATTTGCCAAACCCTAGTGCATATCAACAAGTATATTCCATACCTATGCAGTCCGTTGTACTTCCAGTCATGAAAATATGATTATTATCGCACTCGCAAAAGAACTCTGTTCCATTAATGGCACAGAATGCATTGGCTCCACAGGTAAGAGCACCACTCACACTAGGCAAGCATCTGTTTACTGTAAAATACAACAAAGTATTACATTTTGTATTAGTATGTATGTCAGCGCAGACCAAAGAGACCAGAGCTTTAAATCCTGGAACAAGAACTATTTTAAAGGGAATTTTTTTTACAAAACTTACATATGCAGGTATTGGCATTATTGATATCTGGGATGTGATCAGGTAGACAATCACAGGTAAACATGGTTCCATTGACAGCGCAATAAGTTCCAGCTCCACAAGTTAAGGTGCCGGCAGCACACTGATTTTCTGTGAATGACAAAAAATAAAATACTCTATACACAATTAACATATGCTTTCACCACCAGCACAAATTTCTACGATTATTTTGCTTATTTATTCATTATTTCATTCAAAATAGTTTTCTTGGTTCATTCTTGGTCATATACAGTATCGGAACACTTCTCTTTAACAAAAAGCTAAACCTGAGGAAAGCAATTAAAAGGACGTACCGATACAAGTAAGAGGATTGGATGGATCACGAATGTTGTTCAAATCGCATTCGCATGTGAAGTTATTGCCAGTGATGCAGCAATGAGTATTTGTACTGCAATTCAAAGTTCCTGTAGCACACTGATTTTCTGTCATGTAAGCAAAACATTTCTATTTAATGATCTTACAAATATTTTGAAATTCCTGCTGTTACTACTGCAAAAAAAGAATTATTACCATATCATATCAAGTCGACATGAGACAAGTTAACAAGATTGCGAGTCAATATAGGAAATAATTGTACAAATGTAGGATTTTTCTTTTAAATATAGGACGGTTGGTAACTGCAGTTAGATACACATGCTGCTTCTATTGTTTATCTCATATTATGTAAGCATCTTACATGATGCAGGAAATAGAATCATTTCAAATGCTCAAAACATCCTGAAGGAACGAGTCATTTCTTCAGTTAACTGCGGATTAATAAAGTGGAATGAACAGTGCAAATACCTATACAGCTATTCGGGACAGTAGCACTGTTAATATGGTTTGGCAAGCAATCGCAAACGAACAGGTTGTCTTTGACGGCGCAGGTGGCATTGCTGCCGCATGTCACAGAGTTGGTGAAACCGGGTAGGCAGAGGTTCTCTATAAAATGCAAAATAGAAGAATAAGTAAATGAACAAATAAAAGGTTATTAATAATTCATGAATATCCCACTATCAAAATAAAATTTAGGACAATTAGGAATAAAATATCAACCTATGCACATCGTGTTGTCTGAAACATTGAAAATGTGATTAGGATTGCACACGCACTGGAATTGCACTACGCTTCTAGCACAGTATGCATTGCTTCCACATGAAACGCTGTTCGTGAATCCAGGAACGCACAAATTTTCTGCAAGAAATAAAATCGAAAATTAATCAAGCACTGCTACTTGGTAATTTACACATGTTGATTTCTGGTATAGAGATTTCAAATGTTCAAAGGTTGAATCGACAAAAAAAAATTCTGATTCTGATATTGGCAATCTTGCAATCCTTACATCATATTTATGGAAAAGTAATTGCAAAGGCCTGCCTTCTACAGGTAGTTTGGGGGATTTAGGTGTTGAGAGGCTGAGACAACAAAAAATATATACAAGGATAGAGAATGTAACAGCTCCCTTTGAGGTTGAGAGGTTGAGAACCACTTCCCCTGGTTGCACATTTGACGCTTTGGAACAGAAAAAACAGTAAATTTCACTTACCAATACATGCATTGGGTACAGTAGGATTAGGAAGGTGATTGTCAAGACAAGTACAAGCAAAATCGCTTCCATTAAAGGAGCAGTAGGCATTATTCCCGCAAACCAAAGTATTTGTGGCTGAAGTCAGGCATCTGTTCTCTAAATATAAGAATTGAAATGGATAATTATTCAATTACCGTAATTAAAATCAAAGCACCCCAAAACCCAGGTAAACGTACCGACGCATGTTCCCACCATGCCGGTGACAGGAAGGTATCCATCGTTGCATTTGCAAGACTGAGCAGAAAAATTTCCTCCCTCAATAACACAGATGTTTCCAGCACTACAACTCAAAGGTGAGCTCGATGATGACAAGCATTGGTTGGCTTCAATAAAATAGGCGAGAAATATCAAAATCAGTTGATAAAACTACAGCAATTTTTTAAATGAAGAAATATTTCATTGTTCATTGAAATATTATGATGGCTATGAACATCCTCTTACATATGCAAGCGAGAGGATCAGTCGGATCACGTATGAATCCAGCTCTGCATTCGCAAGAAAACATGTTCCCACTGACGCAGCAATCTGTGTTCGCACTACAATTCAGCGGATTCATTGCTAGGGGAGAACATCTATTCTCTGTAAAATAATGTTTAATTTATTGATATGAAATACCTAGGTTTGATAAAGTAAGGGTCAAGGGTTAAGAGTAAATATAAATGTTAATCTTACCTATGCAACTGTTGGCATTAGAAATATTGCGAATGTATCCTCGTGAACAAGCGCAGGACTGGTCGGTGAAATTTCCTCCGTTAATTGCACAGAAGGATCCTGTTTGGCAGTTGAGCGTATTGTTGATGCACTGATTAGCTAAGAAGGAGATTTAAAACTGTAAGTATCGGTTTATGTCAGCTAAGAGACTTAATTAATTTTGAAATTCTGCACACTAACAATTAAACACATTCAAAACGGTAATTGAGATGCAAGATATCTCGATATAGATATCTACTTTAATCTCGCATAAAAGTATATCCACATCGTAATTAGTTCGTGGATCAGGTGCTAAGCGACAGGTTGAAACTCTCTGTGGACAGTTAGTTTGTTGATGAGATTTGAAAGATTCAAAGCTGTAGTTGTAGAATCACTAGATCTCTCTTACCTATGCAAGCTAAAGGATTGTTGGGGTCACGTACGAATCCGGAATCGCATTCGCATGTAAAATTACTCCCAACGAGAGCACATTGAGCATTGCTTCCGCATACCAGTCTATCCATTGCAGTCGTCAGACATCTGTTTTCTACATAAAACAGAAAACATTACACCTTTTAGACACGATTATCAAAACACCTTTCATTCAAATCCTCGATTCAGAAAACTGCCTGAAATACTGTAGTGCACTTACCTATGCAGGAATTTGCTACATTCGGATCTGCGATATGTCCATCTTCGCATTTACATATTTGATTTGCAAGAGCGCTTCCATTAACCGCACAGTATGAATTGGCACCACACGTTATTCCGTTGATGCATCTGTTTTCTGGGGGTAATAATGATATTGTTTTAGTATTATATGAAAAATCACCAAGTCCAGTTCGAACGACATAACTTTTTGTCAATGGAATGTGATATGCAGGGAAAACTTCAAATGTAAAACACTGGTTCTGTGAAATTTTGTGATTTTAGTAGTGAACCGGTTGAATCTCACCACTATCTTGGCCAGTATACTTTATAACTTACCTATGCAATTGTTCGAGGTACTGGCATCCGAGAAGAAACCAGAGCCGCAGCTACAGAATTGATTGGCAAAATTTGTGCCGGAAACAACACAGGTTCCGTTCGTACAAGATAGGGGATTGGAAGCGTTGGCGAGGCATCGATTTTCTATAAACAACAAAAGCTTTACTGGTATAGGCATACCATAAATTCCTTGATGATTATGTGCCATAGTACTTTGATGTCATTTTGAATACATGTTATTTTGAAAAATTTATAACTTAGCACATTTTACCTAATCATTGTTTTGCTAGGTCTAAAATTGAATCCCAATAGTCTTACAGTAGTGAAGCAGTTATTCTTATTTACCTAGACAAGCCAAACTGTTTGCGGGATCACGGAGAAATCCTTCTTCGCAACAACAGGACTGCTGGCTGCCACCAACGGCACAGAAGGTATTGGCGCCGCAGTTTAGTGGATTGGTGGCATTGGCACGGCACCTGTTTTCTATGAACCAAAGATAAGAAATAGATAAGAAAAGATATCATTTTCATGTTAAATAAATGAAAAAATGAGTTGGTACAAAATTTCTACTAAGATAAATCCATATATCAAAGTATAAAAATTCCTCCTTTCATCTGACTTACCCACACATGCTGTGGACGGATTTGGGCTCGGTAGAAATCCATCTTCACACACACATTGCTGTGTCGCTGTCTGCATGCCGTTGACTGAACAAGTAGCATTGGCGGGGCATGACAGTGTCCCTCCAACAGCACAAGTATTACCTGAATAGATTAGATTATAGATTATTAGTGATTGTATTGAAGTTATGAAGATAATATAAGATAGATAAGATATTCAAACAGTATTATAGCTTCATAACGTACTGACACATCCTGCTTCCGGAGTAGGGTTTGGTAGATAACCGGAAAGGCAAGTACATTCCTGTTGATTATTTAACAGATTGACCCTGCAAATGGAATTAGCGCCACATTGGATAGCTCCGCTGGCACATCTGTTCACTGAGATCACATAGGAAAGTTAACAACAGAAACTCAGATAATAACATAGCCAACACAATATCAGATATCGACAATTTTAAGTTTAAATCCACACGTGCGGATTTGGCATATGAGTAATGAAATTGACACTTTGCTAACACTAGCATTAATTTTTCATCATTGGTCTCAAGCAAACTAACACCAAGTGGGCCAGAAATTAAAACTCGAGCAATTTTGTCCCAACCGGAATCGAGATTAACGAAGTCGAATAAATGTATTTCAACAGGGATTTTGCTAAGTGAACTGGAATTTGACGCTTTTACTTACATACACATCCAAACAAAAAGCCCGGATTCAAGAGATAGCCTGCTGGGCATGTGCATGAACCAACATTAGTCACAGGATTGATAACGCAAACT
>QXVX01005205.1:58339-77758 GCA_013436065.1 Halocynthia aurantium | reverse complement strand
TTAACGAAGTACCTCATTGAACGAATTGAAAAGGCTACAAAATCATCCTTTCAATACAATTGGTAGACACCATTCGAAATTCAGGTTGCAAACGTGTTTGTGGGAAAATAATAGAGAAGAATAAAAGCATAAATGTTACTTGAGTATTTTCACTATTATCGGTTAAGATCATTCAAATTGGTATAAATCTTAGTCAAGCGAAAAAACAAACGTAAATTTACCTCTCTGGAATCAGGGTTGACATGCAGAGAATTAATTAATTGGGCATAGTAAGGGGGAGTGGAAACTTTTTACCTGTATGAGTTTATAAATTCACGATTTCAGGACTTTAGTGTATTAGAGTTCAAATATAAGTGGCAGACGTAAACAAATTTATTTATTTATTTGTCAATTTAAATTTGTGGTATCTATTCAGTCAATGTGTATGTAAATCGTGTAGCATTTATCAAAAGCGATATTTGTGATGTTGTATTATATTCTAGTGTAAATCAATGACTTGAACTTAAGTAGTCGACCAAGACGACTTGACTTGGTTTGATATAACCTACGGAATCTTCAGCACTAACTTGTAGAATATGTACGCGAAGAAAGCTTACAGCAAAGTCGTTAAGAGCACAGTGTATTGGTCCTTAGCTTGGAGTGAATTCACCCTAATGGGTTAGAATTGGGGGTAAATTTGCTGATTCTAGATTGGCGAATTTAATTCTCATTGACTGACTGTTTTTAGTCCTATAAAGCAGCGGTATCTGCCCATCATCAGTTATTCAAATATAAGACGATATAGGGTGGGAAATCCTAGCACAGCGCCTTTTATAATACTTGTATGGCTCTACTAGTTGTTTTAAGTTTTCACTTTGTCTTAAACGAAAACCTAAGACTGCTAGACCTGTGTAATTGGCTTGATATTAAGTATGTTCATACGGATTTATCCTTCCCAGTTGGAGTTTTTCTATGATATAATACATTGGTAGGCAGCGGACCAGTATAATCAGTCATTTACTCTTATCGCTTTCATAAACTGTCGTTTATTGTTAACATAACATGATGAGATATTTGGTTCGTGCGAAAAATTAGAAAAGGTATTTTTGGCAAGAGGGCGCTTTTTTTCTATCCGATTAAATTTGTAGTTATATTCCATTCACGAACCATGTTTAAGAATAAGTATTAAACATAATGCTGCTATGAATGTGACTTTATGCTGTTGATTAACAAATGTTAACTCTTGCTTGATCCACATAGAGTAGTCTAGTTACTTCTGTCTAAGTGAGAACAATCTCGCATTACTGGTGCAATGGCGCTTCGGTAATCAGCGTGTGTTTCTTCCGTCGAAAAAACTTCTCGCGACAATTTTAGGACGGTTCAAGAGTCAATAAACACGATTGACCTGTTCTCAGGCGTGTCAGGTTCAATGTAGTTTTACGTACTGCACCTGACACACGACGGTTTCTCAACAAATTCTATTGAAAACATCGAATTTTTTTCCGTGGGAATATTTTGAAAACTTCTCTGCCGGGCTGCTTGTCTACATCGAATTATATCCCTCGCGCTGTCATGTACGATGATGTGGTGCTATATCCTTGCCGATGATGATGTGTTGTTGCTGATGACGGGGTGATGAATAAAATATGACGACCAGCGTTCCTGTTTGCTATGTATTGCTTTCGATGCGACCCTGATAATTTCTGGCGATTGACACTAGAGATATCTTTGGATCAGTCACTGGCGCGCCGACCTTCCACTAAAATAGTTGAGATACAATGACGGGCGCATTAATATTTCAATTGTCGCGCATATGAAAAAGATCAGGCCGCTGTGGAGCGAAGTTACTGGCTGTTGGATAAGGCTTACTTAACTATGCGTAAAACTAACTTACAGCGGTATTTGGAACTAGAATTACAGTAATGTTGTCTGTAGTTGTCGACAACATTACTAAAACATGTTTTAGGTAGCGCGTGAGGACACTAATTCGCCAACCTCACACGGGTGCTATGTTACAAGGGTGTTACTCCAATTAAGAATCACTTGAAGAGTTCTGATATATCAGTAAAATATTTACTTTTGCGGAGTGTGGTATTTTGAAAGAGCCAGTGTGAAAATCCCACATTTCCATCTTGTCCATTTTCCGATGCCGTTTAGATAAAAAATAATTGTGAAAACTAGTATTTTCATTCGACTGGGTCTAGTTTGATACCCAGATAGATAAACACTATTTAAGATAATGCATAACACTGATGTACTTTCTTATATATATATATGACATATGTGTGGATCTATACTTACGAAAGGACTATCCCAAGCCTACGTGCTGGATACTGCTGGTCTAATCTTACACCCTTGTATTCGATTATATTGAATTAGCTTTATCTTATAAATAAAGATAAAAGTTTTGACCAGGTCTGATCAGATGGGAGGGCGGTGTTGGAGACTAGGTGGATCATCTGACATAGGACTACGCTTATAAGGAGACACTGATAGGGGGAAATGATGGACCCATAAGTGAAGAATATTTATATTGAAATAAAAGTGCTCCCGTAAAGAAATATCCCTTTGTATGTATAATAATGAGATGTACTCCGCTGTGTACATGTATGTACCCAAACGTGTATCATGTATATATAGCACTTATTACAAAAATAATCAGCAAGTTGAAACGGGTCATAAATTTTCCATCTGATTTTGATCAATTACTAACTCTACGCGGTTGGAGTTCTGATAGTCCTCTGAAATAATTGAGGAATTGGGAATATTTTGTTTTGGTTAGAATAGATAATGAAAATATTATTTTCGGGACTATTCTTATATGAATTTATTTACATTACTTTCTTACGAATATTTCCCAACAATCTGCGAGTTTAAAATTTTATGATTTCTTCGTAATAAGTCAATGGTCAATTAAAGTATTCTGTCTCATCTTAATCCTTAAATAACCCAATCTCCCGTTCCCTAAGACTCCGGTTCTAATTTTAGAGATTGTATACCAGAACATGATTAGGGTTATTTATAAATGGAGTGCGTCAGTGTCTCGGTAAGACCTATCCCTTGACAATGTCGGAATGAGTAATTTCGTTCGTCAGGGAAAATAATGCGTTCGTGAAAGTTCGGCAATTAATGGTAAATTAGAACCGACCCGATAACAGCATCGAATTCCCATGCTCTAATGAAACGGAAATTGTTGTCCGCATGAATTATTAAAACATTCCATGTTTACATTATTATCTCTCGTCCGTTCATTCTTGTTTGCGTGTTTGCGGTGCTCCGGTGCAATGTAATACAATTTATTTCGCATTACGCGATATACACCCGACGGCACCATCGAGCTCTGATACCATGCGTTCTTCCCCGTTCTCAACAATACCGTTCGGCAATCGCTGAGAGGCCGAGAGTTAAAGCAGTTCGTTTTTGACTTTCTTTTTTGATCACGGCTAAAAAAGAGTTGTTTTGGGGAAAAGCATCTTCGTTAAATATTGATACGTTTCGACTTGGAAAAAATTACCCATAACAAGCCTGACTCGAAGACTTCTGAATACATTAGCGTAGCGAATTAGTTAATTAGAGAAAACTTTTCTGTCGCATAGAATATTAATATCGAAATTATGTTCCGGGCTTCGGTTACACTTGGGGAACACATGTAGTGGCTAAGCCGATTTCTTAAAGTAGGACCGTTAAAGTAGGAAAGAAAAGCACGCGGGGCAGGGTACCATGAGCACATGTGGTGATATGGGTGTTTTAAACTTAACTACAGATGAAATTCACTACAATTATCCATGTAATTTACCAATCCAATGTAAAAAAGGTCAGAAAAGACATATGCGTGCCCTAAAAACAATTAGGACAGATGGCTCCTTGCAAAAAAATAGTTTTTCTGATGAATTGAATGAATTTTTATAAATTATGATTTAAATCCCTGCAATCGTTGAACACAGCATAGTGCTCCAAAAAAGTTTGTATTTGCATCTGAAATACGAAAACCTGACAGAAACATAAAACCCCGAGGCCTCAGAATTCTATTCTCCTACTAAAATGTACTAAAATGTTGATCCAGCACTTGAGACATGTAAATATCGTTAATAGATAGTGAGATGCTGGTTTTACTAGAAAGTTTTTAGGCATTTAACACATGGCCCGTAGCATATGCTTTTACATATACCTTTATATCATATACATTCACCCTCGCCACACGGGTTCTTCAGGCTTGCTCCGGTATGAAAGAAAGATATTTGAATTCGCATGACGTAAGCGAAGCGCCTTGATCAAAAACCTCGAAATCGGCAACGACAGGTGAAATCTCTCACACTTGATTCAAATCTCATTACCAAAAGGATTTTCGGCAATTCTTTATCTAATCCGTACATTTCACAGTTGTCAGCTCACAAATAAAACCGCGAAATAAAAACCGTTGTATATCGGCAGTGAATAGAGAGATTCGACGCTTTATCCAATTTATGTTCGACACAAGAATATATCACCATCGGCGTCGACCGCGGCGTCCATCTGCGTTAAAGCTATTGCGCAGCGTGAAGCGTATCTTGTTGAGGCTCGATGAGAGAATGCTGGAATCCAATTGAAATGGCTTTTTGTTCTGGTTAGCATAACAAAGGACTGTACGTATTATCCGAGCGAGATGCTATGCAGTACACCACGGGGGTTGTTTTCCCCCTATTCAAACTAACTGGAGAATTTGAAAATAGTGATAAACTGATGTATAATGTAATAAAGTTTAATCCCTCGGTTGTCAGCTCTGAAATTATGTAAAATAAAAAAGACACATCGTGTGATTAGCTAGAAAATTACTATCTCAGCTGCTGAAACATTACTTCAATACAGACGGTTATTCTGTTTATCGTGTATCACTGCGTTTTACATCGATGAAATTGAAAATATGCGGACGACGCTTTAGCAGTTTCCCGTGGCGTTTGCTCATTTCGCTGCCCTACATCAAAACCTTAGCCGATACCAACAGGGAATCTGAATCATCTATTACTCAAAACTCTAACTACGCGTAATGGAGTTGTTACGTTGCATGCTGCGCGCAATGTAATTTAGATGATGGAAATACAGATATTGTCATATTATAGAAATGGATATCCTCACGTATTGTATGTACAGTATAATCCACTATTAGAGTCACATGAGGGTGCAGGTACAAACCCACCGAGAGAGGGCTTTGGCGGGCGGGGTAAATGCCCGCAAGGACCCCCCAATAAATAATCTAATACATAAAATAAATAAAATAATTCGTTTTTCCCTTTGTGTTGCAAATGATGGATAAATAACAATCTTATTTAAAAAAGTCTCAACTCTAAAAGTTAGAAAACCTAGCCTAACTTACGCTTACCTAACCTATAGAGATTAGATTTGCTACGACCCCACAAATCTACCCTAACACAACCGGGTTTCTGTAGGGGCCGCACTACTACAGTAGTACCATTTTGGCAAGGGATTTTTCAGGGGGGTGATCGGGTGATCTGTAAGTTTTATTTTTACATGTAGCTCGTTTAATTAAGTTTGATTATTTATTTCATGACTACCATACTTGGCCTCTCACACTTATAAAGATAGGGTTTTGTAAACGTGTTCACCTGTTTTCTCGCCTTTTTTTGTTTGTGATTGATGTAGTAAGCCAAATAGGCATATCTTGTACGCCGGAGCTACTGTACTGCTGCTATAGAGTAATATTGCCAGTATTGAGGGGTTGTGAAATATCTGTACGATAGCAAACTGACTTCAGTTCTCACGTAAGAGTGATTTCTTTGTATGCAGCTGTTTTTATGAATTCATGATAATGAGATTATGATATTTTCTCGCATATTAAATTAAGTCGCAGCTTTGTTCCTTCGTTCCGATTTCTCTACATTTCCAAGATTTATAACAAATCCTTTTAACAGAGCGCCACCCACTATTCTGATTTTATATCTAGAGTAGTAAGTGATAAATTGTAGCAGGGTATATGACCTTCTCGACGAATAAGAGAGAGATAGATATTGTGTACGTCTAACGGGAGTCAGGTCTAGAAATATGACTATCGATAACAAAACTTTAATCTTGTGATATACAGTACTGTACTGTATATACAAATTCTTCGGAGACTTTTCTGGTAGCTCTTAATGTGTTTCTGTGAGTATGCAACTTGTAATTGCGTTCGTATTTGCTTAAAAACTTGCGACTCAGCTATGAGACTCATTATTGTAAACGAATACCATGGAATGAAATTTTAGATTTTCGTATACACCCGTATTAAGGAAATGAAAAATTACGATTTGGCAAGTGGCAAGCCAAAATCATATGAATACTTTATACTAGAATTACGCTGCAATTATAAATAACTCTTGCAATAATAACCCCAATAAAATCTAAAAATCTCAAAAATCTTGAACTTCAACACCCAGTCGTTCATTAACCTTAAGGCAATGCAGAACCACAGTAATAGAGCAAGTGTATAATCACTGAATTAGAATTGATAACTTGCAAGCATGGAGCCCCTCAGCAGATTGTACTTTTGCCAAACGCCGGCCCCGATTTCCACAGGCCAACGATCTGTAGTCACTCTATCGTGACAGAGACAGAGAGTGAATCTAAAGCCCGATTTCACAGTTTAATTTGGGAAGAGTATGGCAATTAACACCCAGAATTCCCAAAGGTCGTCTCACGCAATATGTCAATACTCGCAGACTTAAAAAAAGACGTTTCCGTCTTGCCCTCATTGTCCGTACACTCCCGCATGTAATTATACCGCTGTTTACGAATCCATAATGGCTTGCGAACGGATATGTTACGTTTACGCTCTTCCCTATTTGCATCACCAGCCGACACATGTATAACACAAAATACATTATGTCTCTTTAATCGATACCATTAATTAAGGAAATTTGCGAAAATCTTATTAATAAGGAAACATATCGAGCCGATTTACTTGCTAATCACCTTAATTCCTGTTTGCGCGTTATAATACGATTCCCTCATGGCTACGTTAACTGTCCAGATGTAAGCTTCGTTCTTTTTGTTTAGCCTACATTTTATTAGGCCACAAATTTGGCAGTAATTTCCGTGCATACGTTACCGAGACGACTAATGGTATATTTATGCGATGACATTACAGGAATATATATGTCAACGCTAGGGAGCGTTAAGGCAGTCCCGGGTCGTGTACGGACTCCGGGGCATCTTTTTCGGTATCATATTTTTTTTCGGGCTAAAACAGCTGTCGGACTACGGGTTGCCGAAAGATCGATGGTGTACCCCTTTCTCAAATGTTATCATTTTTCATTGACAAACAGTCTCTGTCTGTCTTACACGTGTTCAGCATTACAATATAATTCAGATCAGAAGATGTGTTGGTATTCAGCAATGCAGCTTGCCTTCTGACTTAATGATTTTTAAAAAGCGTGAAAGGCTCTTCTTAATGGAAGGGAAATATAAATTGCTATGCCCAATTATGCGCAGCCGATGACAAAACCTCAGCATTGGACGTTTCACATAGTTAACAAGGCGTAAAAAAGAGATGAAAGATATATATGACTAGCGCTTCTTTTGAATTTATCTAGGGCATGAGTGGGCAATATGTTTCGTAGGCGGGTCACCATATGAACGTACCGCATAGCTAATATGCAACGCGAACGATACTATATTTATCAAGATATCAAGATATTTTTCCACAGCATCCCTGCAATTTTGTGTGCTAAAATTAGTGGTGACTATTTTCACCAATAAAAGGAATTTCATATAGGCCTTATCCCGCTTCACGGTATTCACTTAACGATATTTCGAAGTTACGACTACTTTGCTCCTTAAGCACATTTGTTCGTAGGGATCAAATAATGCAGAAACTGTAGCTCATGGGCCTCAACACAAACCCGGAGAAGTGTTTCGTTACTGATTTTTGTCCCGCCGCTAAGATATCTTGGCTGCCCAAAGATACACAGCACATGCGTTATCTAGGCGCAAAGCAACTTGTATATTCAGGATAATGTTTCATGTAACTATGTCATCTTCTTATAAATAAAGAAGAAACTGTGTCTTTGTCTGTTTATGCGCGCATATATTCTAGGTTTCTTGACCCAGCGCTCTGAAAATTGACATAGGGGTCTGTTTCTGGCTCAGAACATGTCATGGTCTACTTTTGTTTCATTGGGGCCTCAGTGTTATTTTTTCGATTAGATTTTGTCCAATTTGTTAAAAAAATTATAATCTTTTGGTGCTATTGCTTGTACGATGTAAGCCAGAGAACGCAGCTCCTGCGACAATAACGCGCCTATCAATAATACGTAGTAACCTACCTAAGAATTGTGAATGAATGCCCAAGCACCTGACCAACCTTGCTTGTCTCGTGTGTCTCGCGTACTTTTGCTCCTTGTTTTCATCCGGTACAGCGGAAATTTGTTCGAGATAAGGAAGATTGTTATTAATGTGAAGTACTGCTGCACTCGTGGATGTAGTCTTGAGACCATGTTAACAATTCGACATACCGTACCGGAAAAAAGGTCAATATTGTAACAGTATCGAAAACGAGCGTATCTGAGATAACGCTAGTCTTGATAGACCAAACATTTGCGTGACTAGAGTCACTCGTTTGCGATTGCTCTCGCTAAGATTTGAACGGAAATGGCAGGTATTCCAAATGTGTTTACCCCCCGCAACTGTATATGCCGTGTAAACAAGTCAAGTGAAAGTTGTAAACTAACTCTAACTCTAGCTCAGGATTAAAAAAATAACATTTGTTGCCGTTGTCAAGAAGAAAACGATGAAGTAGTGTTTGGCATCGTTTGAGTTTCTGCTTCTGTCCCTTGTGCACTTACTTTATTTACGTTCAAATAGATGGGAGATTTTTAACCAGTAGTGGAAATGAGAAATAAGAAATACATCCTGTCAAGTTTAATCAACTACTCCATATTTGTAGCAGTAGAAACTTACGCTTACTTTACTCAGGCCAACTTACTTGAACGCGAAAATACAATACGACGGTTGTTCGTCTATGAAATAATAATCTCCGGTTCATTCTTAAATAAAAAATACTGTTAATTTCTTGATTGTCAGTTGTAAATGTACTTTCCTGTAATTTTATAGGTATTAGACTGGAAATCATGAGATTCTATTTAATACTGACAGAGTGACCCGGCCATGTCCGGGAAAGTCTATTCCGTCTGTCCTCAATGCACGTCCATAGGGTCTTAGGCCTCGGGGCACCATCGTGGTCTCAAAGCCATTTTTTTTCGAAGGTAGATTCCCAACATTTTTTCTCGCACCCCTGTCTGGGCCTGCTCAGGCCCCATGCCAGGTAATATAGCGAAATATAAAGAGAAATGATGTAGTATATCAAATTCTTATTCTATCCGCTAGGGGCGTTAGAGCGATTTTAAGTAGGATTTAAAAGTAGGAAATTCAAAGATTATTGGCTTCTATTATGTAGTGGGTCGCAATCTTCGTGTATTTACTCTATATCCACAAGTAAATGATTGTTTTATGCAGTTCAAATCCAAAATGAAAACACGAATCCACATAAACCTGTTACAGGCGTGAAATCGTAAGTTTACCAATCGTGAGTCGGGTAGACTATGTACTTGTATATTGCGACAGTACACACAAACAACCCGTCGCTCTTTTCAAGTTCACTTAGGTGATTAAAACCCAAGTACAAATGATTACTGTTCAGATTTATATTGTCGTATCCCCGAACGATACAGGTGCAGTGAAGTGGATTTCTCTCTGGTATATTTACTTTAAATACTATCAGTACTCACATCCCACATGATCCCATCGTACTCTAGTCATTAGTCAGGTGCGATTACCCATAATACCTAATGCAGCAGGTTTTACGTTCGTGTCGAATGAATTTAACAATTAATCGTTTCCGATAAACGTCAAAATATAAGGTATTAGCTCTTCGTTCCAGTTAGTACACCTGGCGGAGAACTAAATGAATTGAATCCGGGTTGACATGATATTCTGTATAAGATAAGTGTTTCATCCGAAAGCACGCGGTGTCCGATAAGCCAAACGTTAAATAAAAGTAGCAGCACAGCGCACAAGATGACAAGTCTTGATGAGCACATCTGCGACTAACCCAAAATTGTCACGACATCAACCTCTTCTCGGTATTGCCTAACTAGGCCACGAATTGAAAAAGTGTGCGATGGAAACATGATTTGTTTAGTTCTTGGCATAAAAGTCTGGCGATGACGTGAAAGGTTGTAAGCAAACTGTTGTACAAACAGTTTTATTTTGCCAGATGGCCGAGTATTTTTCGTGCTGGTTTTCAATTCCATGCAATACACAAATATCTCTCTCACCTTCCGAAATTCGAGTTGTCTAAAAATACTGGGGTGGGATGTTATAAAAAATGATCGTCTTCGAAATTTCCCCCTTATTTTACTATATCCCATCCTAGCGCCAATCCCAATAAGTTTATGCACGAAAGTTGCAGTTGTAATTTTCATCTTTTGCCATTACTTGTGACTATACAGCTTTTGAAAGCGTACCCTTCTCTCCTACTCCGAAAAAAATGGCACTTTCTATAAATATATAGAATATATTTCCGTATATCATGGTATATTTTGAACTCAATATATTTTCTGTCTCGTTGAATTACCGTAAGATTACACGAAACAAACCAGTGGCGATGTCGCAAAGAATTGAAAGTTGTCTTAGATTAATTGAATTTCAGTTCGGAATCGAATTAGTAACACTTCCCCGGTGCGAGTTGTGCTATATTTCACAAATATATTTCGCGAGACGTGACAAGGACAAAATTCTGTTATTCGATTATACGGCGCCTCGACCTAATATACATACGTAATTCTAGCCAACAAAGTCAGAATCGTAACGTTTTACATTACAAAATGGCTCCATACATTGTCGAGAATTTCTTTATCTGCTGATTTCTTCAGACGGTGAAGTAAATCTTCTATCCCCAAGCGTCTCGACGCGGTTGTAGCAGCCTTTTGAGGATAAGATAAAGAGATTTAATTAAAAGGACGAGTGCTGATACTGGTTCAGACGAACTGCATTATACATACACGTTTTTTACCTTAGACAATTTTTCTTTCACTTAGATTCTAATTACCATATATGTGTTGAGAATTGATTGAAATCTAACGATTGTGAATAGGCAATATTGGATATGACAATTTCTTCTTATAGCTATAATAGCTGATAGGAATCATCCAACTTTCTTCAATTGTTTTCCCTTTTGCTTATTTTCGAAAGTAGAATCATATAATGATTGGAGTAAATTTTGTTTTGAAGTTAAGTTCCAAGCCAAGTCGAGTCGCTAAAGTCGAATCAAAACTATGTATTTAATGTAGCAGACTCGAGTAATCTTCTATCTGAAAATTCTATATCTCAGAACGTATTTTGAAGTAATTATCTAAAAGACTTGTAATTGACCAGCAGTGGCAGTGAAAAAAATATCTCGAGTCGAGTCACGTTCACGCTCAAGTATGTTAATAAGCAAGTGAAGTCGCGTACTACTTGACTCATGAAACTGAAATATATAAGGAGACAATGGCCATTGGATCCTTTCGGAATTGTATTCATTTAGGTATTTTATTGTACGAGATTTCACAGAATGCTATTTCACAATGTACGCTGTCAGACTGCAGTCGCACATTGCCAAAATTCAACCCAGAATTAATTCCCTCATCGTAAAAGACAAGAATGGTCCACTCCGCGGCAAATTTGTACTTCTTATGTAAAATTGAAGTATATCGATCGTTATATATTAGTATTAAAGAGACTTAGCCAATTATTTGTTTCACTGTTATTAAATTTAAAACTTGAACATTTATTACTTAAACAAACAATAAATAATTAAACTTCAGTGCTGTTCTACACAACAATGTGCGCGACAAGGCGGTCAATAATCTTGTATCAGACGATAGTGCCGTGTCTGTCTGAAAGTAGTACTAGCAAAACGATCGACTGACGCGACTAGGCAGAATAAAAGTTAAATTCACAACCTTTTCGGGAAGCTATATTTCATCAATTCCACTCCTCTCTTTTATCCGTTCGATTCACTTATAAAAAAAGTCCTTTCTCGGTGAACACGAATTCGAAACGAAAATCTAATTTGCCTGAAAATTATTTTGTTTCACGGTGTTACATCGCTAAACATGTGTTTTGCATTAGGCTGCATTGATCGCGTTCAGGCCAGAGAAACTTTGAATACTAGAGCTTGGATAAATGGAAACAAAAAAAAGAGTGCATGTTGAAATCGCATAAGGTCGGGATGAAAATCAATCAAATTTTCCTAAATTAAGAAAAACATTAAATCTTTGATATGCGTTCTTTGTTTCTTGTTCTTTGAGGGAAATCGTTTTATAAGTAACTATGGGTAGCGTGGTGATGAATAAAATAGGCAAAATATTCGTCAAATCATAATCCCGACACAATCTTCGTTCATCAATAGTCATGTTATCGAAGGATAGAAGGCCGGGCTTTTCCGTTACAAGCGTCAAGTGACTGAGTTCGACCGTGTTAGGTCTCTCAAACATGCTGTCTGGAAAACCAATAATATTCGGTCGACATCGCGGGTCGTGTTATTCGCTTTTCTCTATTTTTTCAGGGCCAATTAAATTAAAGAAAACATGACTTTCTGAGCGTATGTGGGATTATTTTCCTGATATTTACGGAATTTTACGAACAGCTTTTTCAGTCAAGACTACATGCGTATCGAACAAACGCGCCAATGTTACTATTTCGGCGACATGTTACGGGAAAAAGAATATATAGATCGCAGAAGGGATTGAAAACTTTCTGATACAATGGCGAAAAACTCGGAGCTGAGCTCTGACCAATATTAAAGCTTTGATTATAATCCTTAAAATATATTATATTCAAGTTTTGTGAGAGACTGATGTGTAGTTTTGAATAGACGTTGCGAAATAGAGTCCGCATAGAGTAGGCGAATTTCCTCTACATTTTCATGAACACAGCATACAACAAACTACAAATTCGAATACTTTATTGATTACCAACAATGTTCTATTCGACCAACATGAAGAACTCGATATTTGGCGAATAAAGAGAATTAGGATTCTGTGATTCAAAATATATTACACCCTCCTTAGTACAGTAAACTCCCCCCTATCCGGCACCACTGGGACACGAGAGTTGTCGGATAACTGATTTTTCCGGATATTTCTTATCATCATTCTTTAAATTACCATAGCACCTTACAAAACTCATTAAGAGGCGCTATATATACATCAGTATCAGCAATAATATAGTACTCTTAATCAGTGCTCTTAATATAGTATGTAAAGGAGTAAAATATTAAGAAATAAAAGCGTACTTTAAGTAAGGAAGTTTTGATCGCTCCCTGTGCGCGATGTTAAAATACAGTAATATAAAATCCCTTCGAATCGCTCGACGCGAACCAGGACAACAATAACGCGCAATTATCCTTAATGGCCAAACAAATAAAGTTCCAGATATGTGAGGGCCGCGATTTTGCTTTAGTGGGTTACTAGTGATAATGACGAAGAACATACCACTACCTTGGATATTCATGAAACATCTACATTGTACTTTACAGTAAATTCAGTAGATTGAATACAAATAATTACACATACAAATTTAAATAACATATTGTACTTTAACTATATGCGTAATATTGCAAAGAAATTCAGCTTAAATCGAATAGCTTGCAGAAGTTTAAGCTGGAAAGAAGTTATAGATGTGTATTGCGAAACTGTTAGTCAGTGGATTTATTCAAAGTTTGAATGATAGAATTCTTTCAATCCCGTCAGTGGATTTATTCAATTTTTGAATGATAGGATTCTTTCAATCCCGTCCTTGTTGAATAACCATACACGTTGATAGAAGCATCGGGGTAAAGAAAGAGCTGAGTAAATGTACTGCTCACCTAATGTCTCGGTAAACGACTGCTCACACTTACGATCGTTCCTCATACTTACGACCGTTAGCATCACTGATCCCTACAGGTTTTGTAAACAGCGTACAAAAGTATTGACGCTTCAAATCACATGCTGACCAATTGATCTTAATTGTATTACGCGATTGCAGTATGCATCACTTATATTTCGTGAGGGATTTTCTGCTTTAATAAAAGATAACACTGGAGAGTTCAAAATCTGGATGATCGATCACGAAGGATCAAAACGAATCTTTTGTTGTCACTTTGCTGTTACTTAATTCGACACAATGGCAGTGCAGGATATGTTGATCGAAAGTTGACAATCTTTTCCTGCTCTGTAATGTCGACTTTTATTCTTTCCCTTAAACGCATGCAACAAATGATCGTGTCTCCGATGATCGCTAATCCAATTTCGTCCAGAGGGAATCGTTTCCGGATTATTGGAATAAATTTGAATTGTCGTTTAGGACAGATACGTTTCGCTATGTTGAATATCGTTCATCAGTAAGCTGTACCGCATGTTGTCTGGTTTCACAGAAATTAGCTAGCTGCATGGCAATGGATTGACGGTGGCACGGTGGGGCCCCCCGAATGTATTATGTAATGTACGTACTTTTGATAGCTTTTAGCAATGTCTCCAAATTCTTTAAAAAAAATACCACGCCTTTGGCTAGAATATCTTCAATTAAACCAGTGTGCATATAGGATATAGAGTGGAGAATGGTACTAGCACTAGTAATTCATGCAGAATTATTTAAGATTAATAAATATCAACTTCAAAGTGTCATTATATTGCATAATTAATCAAATTCACCATCCATTAGAATTATTATCACAATTTTCTGCAGTTTTTGTCGAAAGGCTTTGTTTTTGCGGCTTCATAGTCACGTTTTGGATCGAACGGATTAACGAAAATCCTATTGGATATGTGTACTGTACCCACTTCACGAATTTCCTCTTAACTAAATACTTCGTACGAATTAAATTTGTTAAGTGAGGACTCTCTGAAGTTTTATCTGCTCATTTATGAGATAAGACTTACCTTCATTTAAACCTATATGACGAAAATGTATCATCGGTATACCCGTTATACAAAGGTTCCATTGTTCACATGCGCTATGTGTATACGTATTCGTTTCAAATCCTTCCTAATTATTCTGAATTCTAATTCTGTCTCGAAGGCGTTGTTTCATTATCAGTGCAGAGGCTTTTAATTCCTAAAATAGTTAATGCACATGGTTTGGATATGTCACAGCAGCGCGTGCGTCTCAGTCTCTCTTAAGCGCCCCCTTACCTATCCTGATTGCCCTTTGCGGATACTTTTGTGTGGGATTTAGGGATTAGTCCTAGAATAATAACATAGTAATGTTCTGATATTAGTTCTACGCGAAAGAAAGAAATGTTGAGCTACCATATTTGAAGCGTATAACGTTCTGGCATAGCCTTACATGGCTTCTGCGTTCTCTCAGCGATCGCGCGGACAGTGGTGAATGGTGATCCGCAATCGGGAAAGGATTTTGACATTAGTGAATTTTAAAATGTACAGTACTTAAATGACGTACAACTTTTCAGTAAATTTGAAAATGAACTCATATCTGGACATAGCATAGTATCGTGAATTTTGAAACAGCCCATAACGCATTTTAATATCACTTTACAAATGATATACGCTCTTTATTAAAATATGGTCGTTTATCCTTACTAGAAAGGAAATGTTTGGAATCAATTTTGTGTGGCCAGAAAAATGCTTAGGCGATTAAAGATTATGTTATATCATACCGAACAATATAATCATTAGTCCAATAATCTGGTATCTGGCATTAAGCTAGTGAATATTCAAAAATCGCTATTCTCAGTATCGTCTTATCGGTTCATCCCTCAGACGCCCGTCACTGAGAAAGTGAGATACCTATTGACTAACCAAATAGACTGCGTCACTATATATATTCGTGAAGGTAATATTACCTCACACCGAACGTCATGTTCGAAATAGCATGTGTATTTTATTCATTAACAAAATGTCCTCTCAGGGAAATTGCTCTCGAGTAAAAATATTTTTTTTAATTTTCCATGTCTGCTTTTTGACTCGGTCGATTCAGTTAATTACCAGAACAGACAAGAGAGTAGATAAGTTTTGCGGGATGTTTTCTTAGACTGTTGCTACAGGTACAAGCACAGATGGAAATCTTAGTAGAAAAATCAAAAAAACCTATTACATTACGCGACCTTGGAGGGGCGAAGTAATGACGGCGCGTCTAAAATAGTGAGTTGGCGAAGGTTTTCAGCATTACTTATTCATAATATTTATTTGACTTATTCATGAGAAACATATGTAAGAACGCAATGTACCTGCGAGTAGGAACATTGTCAAAGTGCATATCGGTAGTACACTACTTCATTATGACCCTCATTCCGTACAGCATGTCATCAAGGTTGTTCTGGTTATGCCTTCATTGCTTGTCCAATTTCCATCTCAGCATACCTTGTTCAACATGGCGTTTTCTTGTACGTTTTCATTATTCTAAATTTACCATTAACTTTAGCACGTCAAGCCTGATAACACGATTGCCTAATAAACAATTGACTGATGCACAGGAGTTTGAAATAGCCTTGCTTTATGGCTCGTATAGAGCATATTCTTCCTTATTAATAATTTAATTTGAATATGGCCTACTGAGTGTGCTGTCGCCTGCTGTTCCGAATCTAAATTTACATGCCAGTAATAAATAGTTAGTTCGAAGGACGAATTCTTAGATTAAAGTAACATAAGCATACAACGCGGCGTGTGTTATAAATGGATTTCAATACGTACACAATATTACCACAAAAGAAAAAAGATTCCTTAAAATACGTGAGACGTCATTGATACGTCACTCATAAATAATCCTTCTTGTATTCTTAATTGACAAATTCTCGTGTTACAAGAATGATGATAAAAGATAAATATCCTCTGTGTAAAACAATTCCCTATGTATGCCCTTTTCCATTTACCTGCTGTACATTGAGAAAGGGGTTTCAGACCTTTTATGTTTACCCCATACCTCTTGGAAATGTTTGCACCCCCTAAAAAGGTAACGCCACATTTGAAGATTAAAAACATCAGTTTAAAATTTCTGAACTATTTACATTTCTGCGGGTGAATAAATCGAATTAACAAATAGGCTTTCAACTCATCACAAATGCAACTATAAATTAAGCAATAAGATTTTAATTGGAATAAACTCGTTACTCATGGACACAAGCCACCATGTCGAACCCCATGAAATTTCCCGGATCTTGTTGATGACGAATGGGTAACTATCCCAATTGTACAGTATATTAATCATTTAATATATTACATGCATTTTTATGAAGTATCACTGTTTTCCAGTAAATCTTGCATAATAAAAATTTGTTTAACTAAAGCTAATGAGAGTCCGCGGTTCTACCGCGGATACAGACGTGGGGTAAATAGTGTTTCATAAGCATATTGTTAAAAATTTATTATATGGCCTCTGTCATTCCGGAAAATTTGATATTCCTTCCCTTGAACCGAACGTGCTGGAAAATCGGTTGTGTACCTGTAATAAAACAGCGTTATTCCATTACGATTTATTTTCCGTAGACATTACCCTCAACCTGGAGACAGTATTCAATAGGGAATTACCGTGAACGCAGTGCGGTGCGTTAAAACGTTACAATAGGCCTGAAATGCGCTTTTTCCTTTTGTATTTATTCGATACCATTCTTTCGAATTGGAATTATGAAATTTGGAATGAGATATCCCTTTAGGCGCAAGCTCTTCATCCAGGATTAAAGATCTGAGAAAAACTCACACGATTATTTTGTTCCCGAAAAATATGTGTAAGATCCACACTTCTTTAACGGAAGTTTAATTCTGACAGTTTGAGATGGGTATAGCAATACAGAATTATAATATACAATAGATATAGCCAATTTGAAATACAGTGAAAAAAAGGCAAAAAATGAAAGTTATTAACAAAAATTAACTTTTTAAGAATTCACAAGAAGAAAAAAACAGTTGCTATTCTCTATACTACTGCAGTGTGGTGTTAGGTGAATGTTATAATGTGTTGTTGTGTGTATTCGACAATACTCTAGTGTAGATGCGCTGAATTGGCTTGAAGCCATGAGCAAAGGCATTGGTTTATGTTCAGAATTTCTCGATTCCCGGTTCCAAACTCGTTTACCCTTCAAATTCTTGTAGTGTAGGTTTTCAATCATGCGTGAAAGAACTTCTTTTCAATAATAATGCTTTCTAGTTAGGCATCAGTTCTGTATGACACGCGTAATATCATCCTAGTGGCTTAATCTTTATCACACTGACATCAAAGGTAATTATGGGACAACTCGATTGTTTATGGGTTTACAGTGTAAGATTAAATAGAAAATAACTTCACCGTGAAAAGGAACGAATTATTTAAGTGTTCCGTACATTTTGCTTAACCTCGTGTTATTAGCTAACGCTAAATCAGATAGCATCCGTGACCAAACCCGATCAATATTTGCAAACAAGTTTCAAAGCAGCACCTGCCCTGAAACTACGATGTGGTCGATTATAACACAGGCTCCGGATGAATTATCAAATAGTAACCGTAAAGTTATAAACCAACCCTAAATTACACGACGATAGCGTGAAGTGATTTATTAGGTGTAGCAAAAAACTTATTTGCGAAACAAGATCTTTTGCTAGATTGTGCGAAATAGCACAGGTAAATGATGAGAGACCTATTATACTGTTTTAATAGCACGTTTGCTACCAGCATAGGTGATTGGAGCTGAGCAGTCCAATTAAAAACATTTTTGCAGGCCCTAGGTTCGTAGTCAAGGAGGTGCAAGTTAGTTTGCAGCCTAGTTTACGACATGCACCAATCTGGAATGTCACTTTCAAGAATAGTATTATACTTTACAATGTATCCCTTTGTTACTATCACCATACAACACTGCCCAGATATGCCTTATTGTACTGGACTACACAAACCAATATAAATTGTCCCTTTGTTACTATAAACATACAACATTACCTAGGCATGCCTCAATACAGTAGATTACCGTATTTCCTCGATTATAAGCCGCCCTTGATTAAAAGCCGCCCTCGATTATAAGCCGCACAAAATGATGAAGAAAAAAGAATATAAGCCGCCCTTGATTATAAGCCGCACGAAATGATGGAAAAAGAGCCGCACTAGAACATAGGGTAGCCTACCTAAGCCTTTTCTATCATTTTTCTACGGCTATGTCACGAACAGCGGACAATATGAATCATTTAATAAACTTTTGCAAACTTAACGACCTCCATTATAAATTCCACAGTATACGCTCGCTTATTACTCATTCTTAAACACGAACTATTGCGGTTTGAACGTGATTGGTATGGTAAGTGATAATGTAAGGCGCGCGAAATGATGAAAAAAAACAATATGCAGTAGAATCTCGTACTACCATTGTCCGAGCAACTTGCTTTTCGAGTCGCTATTCGTGAGTATTTTTGTGCGGCGCACGAAATGATGAAAAAACAACAATATAAGCCGCCCTTGATTATAAGCCGC